>OU342743.1:562235737-562318871 GCA_910589775.1 Avena eriantha
GCCGCACCTCCACTTCTTCATAAATTGGCTGCTTACGTACGTTTCCTCCGAGTGCTCATCACCGTCTTCGCGCTGCTCTTCCGCCAGTTCTGGCTGAGAAGCCTCATTTTCTGCCACCGAGGTGTGCACAGGGACAATAGCATGTGTAACTGGATTTTTGCACAACCTCTTGATATGGCCGAATCCGCCACAACGTCCGCATTTCCTTTCCTAGCACCAAGCCTTGGACCTTTATCGCTGGAGGCTACGATCCTTAGCCTTCTAGGCCTCCCAGGTGGCCTCCTAAGAACTGGTGGTTGAAGTTTAAACCCTGGATCGACAATCTTCCAATCATTTTCATCGGCCATAGGTGGTACGTTTTCTGCATAAGTTGTAGCGAACTTGTCCACAGAGAAATAGTTGTCGACATAGTTCTCTATTTCAGCTTCGTTACCTCTAAGCTTTAGATGAAGTAAATTGCATGGTGATATGGCAGACCAGTAATCTGCCACTGCTTGCATGAACAAGTCTTGTTTCCAATGTCTACAGTGTACCTCTGTTCACTTCCACGCTTGTATTCTGCATAAACCTCAGCCAATGTTCTGGAACTTCTGACCACCCTCATCTTTATCGTTCTGATTGCCCTGGTTCTTGCATTCAGTAACATAACCACCTTTGGAACTATTTTATGGCCTAAAAATTTCTTGCACAAATTCTTTGCCTTAAATCTATCTTCACCATTATGCGCTGTCTTATTGCATCCAACAAAATAACAATTCCAAGTGTCTTCATGCCGAAATCTTATCATTGAAACTCTCTGCCAAATTATTGCATACAAAATCCACCTTGCTTAACTCACCAAACTTGCTTCTGGCCCATAGCTTGGTGTGATGTTCCTCAAGGTATTTTTTCACCTTTGGAACTACATACATGTTCTGCAAGTAAGTAGCATGCGTGCTTGGGATGTATGTGTATGCTGATCGCCACAAGTCCTCTTCAAAGATCTTTCCTTCGAACTCTTCGTGAAGTTAGTAGCAAGGTGCCGCATGCATTCCCTATGCTCAACCCCAGGAAACACAGCATCAACAGCATTCTCAAGACCCTCGGATGCATCGGTGTGTATCACCAAGCCTTCAGGGTGACCAATGACTTCCCGTAGTCTCTGCATGAACCATGTCCAGCTTTCATTTGATTCACCCTCTAAGAACAGCATAAGCTATGGCTAGAAGCCAATTATGCGCGTCAAAGCACAAGCAGAAGCAACATGTCCCCTGAACTTCCCTGTTAAAGAAGTTGTGCCTATTGCCAAGTATGGCCTGTAGCCGTCTAGGAACCCCTTCTAGCATGTCTTCAGGCAGACAAAACATCTCCTGAAGCATATCTTATCTTCCTGCTTATACCTGACCCCCCTCAAGACCTTTTCTCTCCCTTTCACAACCTCATAATCGATGTCAACAATACTACCATGTGATGTTTTCTCTACCTGAGCTTTGAAACTATACAACTATGAAAACTGTCCATTCCCACTTGCCCTGAATGAAGTCTAGAGCCATCTCCTTCCCATCAAGACTCTGTGATAAGGAATCAGAACGTTAAACTTTTGCTAATCTTTGCTCTGGAGTTCAGCTGGTCCAATATTACGATCCTACCTCACCTAGTCAAGTACAGTAGGAGCAATCCACTTGGTAGTCGCTGGGTCTAATTTTACCACTTAAATAAGTATTAGGGAAGTTGTGTTCCTTAGTGTTTACTTTGATCTGCATTCGATAAGAATCCAAATAATTCAGAGCTAGTTATTAGCAGAATAAATATGAGAAAGACTGAAACTAAATGTAGCTATTACAACCTGAAATGGGTGTCCACCCCGCATTGGAGATGCATGTAATCTCCATTTCCACACATTACTTTCCCTACAGTGCACCCTAAATCTCTTTTGGTCGCTCTTTTCAATGATAAATTCGAAACCCAACTCTAATTGCATAGGTTGGAACTGCATATCTCTAGTCCTCCACATTATCAAAGACTGTCCCCTCATCAATTGTAGGATTGTCCCTGTCAAAGTGTATCACTGGCCTGTCCAC
Source organism: Avena eriantha (assembly GCA_910589775.1). Taxonomy (NCBI): domain Eukaryota; kingdom Viridiplantae; phylum Streptophyta; class Magnoliopsida; order Poales; family Poaceae; genus Avena; species Avena eriantha. The sequence continues at coordinate 562,237,798 of OU342743.1, forward strand.
GTCTTCGTCGTCGTATCTACATCCCATTTCCACATCTTCACATTCCTCTTCCTCATCAGTCCCATAGTCAGGCTCAAAGTTCGAATCAACCAAATATTCCCTACTCTCCATCCTACCAGGGTCAGCAGCCACGTCTGGATATGCTTTCTCATCATCATCATCCGCACCGCCACACGTTTCAGTGCCTTCATGCTCGCTTAACAAAGCATCATGCTCAAGTACAAGCTGTACAGACGTCCTGCGGTTACCAACCCATATCCTTGGCATCACCACGGGACTATAAATGCTGATTGGGGTATGCAGATAACGAATCACAGTTCTTACCTTTCAATGTGGACACACGGCACCTTCTCCGGGCTCCATACCTCCAAAGCTCTGCACCCCGCTACCTCTCCCCCCGTTTCGTTGTCCTCTGTGCTCTCTAGACTTGAAGGAGATTCCATGCTCTCTAGCCGCGCAGGACCCATATCCGTGCTCTCAAGCCTCGCAGGATCCATCTCCGAGCAGGATCCGGATCACCAGCGTCGTTGGGACCCTAACCTAACAGCCGACTCTCGGATTTTGTTTCTAGACACGCCTGGGCGGCGGCAAGGAGACAGGGCAGGGAGGGGAGGGGACGTGAGGGGATGGAAGGGGGGGGAGGACGGGAGGACGACGGCCTAAGGGGACGACGAGAGCGGTGAACGACTGAGCGGAGTGGCGGTGGTAGGAGCAGAGGAGAGGAGCGGAGCGGAGCTGGTTGCGACAAAGCATGGAAAATTGCACAATAATGTGTTGGTGGGCGGCACCAGCCCTCGAACCTGGGACGCGCGCCGCCGTAGGTGGAGGAGGCGGGCCTACCTATCAGAAAACATGCCACCTGTCAGCGCACTATACACGCGGAGCACTTCACGGAATTTTTAGTAGGTCCCACATGTCAGTCTGTTTGATCAAGACTTGCATGCAGTGCATGGCTCGTCCACGCACTAGTTCTGGAAAAAAGCCCGTTGATCCAAACTTGAATTGGCAGTTTCGCTTCTTCTCCCTCGTCTCATCGTCTCCTCGCAGTGGCAGTTCCGCTTCGTCTCCCTCGTCTGTTATCCTCTTCTTCTCCTTGCAATGGTAGTTCTTCTTTCTTCCTCGATCAAAACATTCCCGCACGTAAGCCATGGCCAGTAGCCGGATGAAGAGGAATTGGGCCGACCTCCTGGCCGACCCACTTCGCAAGATCGCCGACTATTTGCTGGAGAAAGAGGAGTACGTCGACACCTATGCTGCTTGTCAGGAAGTCTGCATCGAGTGGCGCCGCACTTTAAAGGTGCCTGAATTCTATCTCAACAACTGGATCATGATATATAACACACTTCTAGACATTGGTGACTTCACCTTCCTCAACCTCGCCACTGGTCGTTGCTTCAGGACAAATCTAATGGACGTCCATCGCAGGTTCACATTCACATCCGATATTTATTGGTATTTTCCATTGTAAACATCTTAGTGCTAACTGATGCCCTCTTCTTCCAAAAGATTCTACTTCGTCGGTGTTTCTCGTGGCGTCATCGTGCTTGCTCAGAGGGTGGAGCCGTACCAGATTCGGCTACTGAACCCAATCACTCACAAGTCTAACACTGAGTTTCAAGCACACATACCATCTGATCTTTTGCAATCTCTCGTCGTGACGAAGTCCCCGACGATGGTGTTCGTTTGCACTGATTATCCAGATCATATTGCATGGGCCAATGAGAGCACCCCAACGGGGAAAATCAATGGATCATTTGGAGAAGGATTGTATTCACCACCTCCTGATACACTTCTGGTCTGCATGACGACATTCCGAGGGGAAGTATATGCATTACTTGAGAATGGAGACATCTTGTCGACCAACATCCAGTTAGAGCAGCAAGCGAGCACTGTCACGATGGCCAAAATAATTTCGGCCCCAGTCTTCGAACAGGTACGCGGAACCTACAAATTTTACCTTGTGGAGTCAGATGGTGATCTGCTTCTTGTGTTGAACGGGGATTTCGCCAAAGGGTAACCGGTGTTGTACCGGGTGGACACGGAGAACCGCTCTCTCGAGGCCGTCGGTGACATTGGAAGTCGTGCCCTCTTCGTTAGTCACAATCGGTTTATCTCCATTGACACCAGGTTACACGCCACATTCAAACCCGGTTGCATATACTACATGAATTTTATCAGACTGTATGATCATGAGGTTCAAGCCTGGGAAGAGGAACCAACAATGGTAATGTATGGCTTAAGTCTAGAACATACACCAAGGCCTTAACCTCTGTACGAGATACTAGCAGCACACTGCAGACGGAGAGAGTTCTCTGAACATGTGTTGCAGCACGCGGGAGCCGATGACGACGAAATATATAGGGGAGAATGAATCATATATTCATCCTAGGTTATTTGCTAGCATTTTCAGGTCTATTTTTCGAAGTAGAAATTTGTACTATATTTATATTATTTCGAGGATCAAAATGTGTATTACCTTTCAGACAAAATTGTAATGTATTTAAATTTAGTACTTCTAGAATTCATAGTATTTATTTTTAGTAGCTTGTTTCAGAATTCTCTGTGTTCGACACGGGCATCAGCTCAGCGCCGAAATTTAGGCCCACATGGAAAATTGCACAATAATGTGTTGGTGGGCGGCACCAGCCCTCGAACCTGGGATGCGCGCCGTCGAAGGTGGAGGGGGCGGGCCCGCCAGTCAGAAAACATGCCACGTCGGCATCCCCTGTTTCTGATGCCCTTTAAAAAAATAAAACACGCCACGTCGTTATCCCCTGTTTCTGATGGTGTTGCTACACGCGACGGTACATGGTGGCATATAAATAATATCGTATAAATATAAGGGCACAGTCGTCAACATTTCTAAAATGAAACCCTGTCCCGTTTCCTACCTGTCCTGGTACATTGCCCGATGAGGTGGATAGCCGCGACCGATCTTTTTAATACGTTCACACTCTTATGCTGAGAAGGGAAATAAAGATTGAGCTGTTAATGCAATGAGTGTCGAATTATTACCCTCTAAGGAAATGGGAAATGGTTATTTTCACGCGTGCCCGTAGTCCAAACCTACTTTCAGTCTTTCACTCCCCTTCTCCGACTAACCACAGTTCACCTTGTGCAGCTCCTCCATGCCGCACCAACTAGGGTAACATGGCCCCGCCTAAGCCGCCGCCGCCACCGCTATAGCCACCGAAACTGGGGTATTTAGCCCCTCTAAGGCAGGCCATGAAGCTCTACTTCAAGGCCAGTCTCCCATTGCCCTGCCAGGCGGATGATTTCCCCGAATGTGCCGAATCGGTCGCGGCGGCGACTGCGCCGTCATCGGCGCCAGATGCGGCAAGCAGGGCCAAGAGAGCGATGTGGAGAAATCGCGCGGCGGCATTACACCATGCTCTAGGCAATGGGAACAAGGTACGTATCAAATCGTTTGGCGCGGACTACCTTACCTCAGGGGGGTAGGCTGGGAGCACGCCGTCTGTGGCAAAGATGCTCCATCATACGCACCGTCGAAGGCCGTACCGTGGCGGCGACCAAGCGTCTACACTCAGCATGCTGGATTGTTCGACAACAGGAGCCGGCGGCGGGCATCAGCTCAGCCCCGAAATTCAGGTTCGAGTTCACACGGACCTACGATCCCGAGAAGGATATGTCGAATTTCAGTTTCGAATAAATCGTTGCAGCGGCGTGGATGGTCCAACTGAACCGGGACTAGCGCACGCAAATCACTCGTGCATGAACGATGCAGATTTCTTTTAGTTTGGCGGGAATGCAATATATCAGTTTGGGTTAAATGATCAATGAACTTATGTCCTCTCAAGGCAATTGGCCAGCCAACTTTTCTGGTGGAGATCTGTAGTTTCTTTAGTGTACAATAGTTAAGTTCAGACTGAAGAATGGCTTTTGTAGATGAAATGATGACGAATTATTCTTTAAGCTAGTAGCAAGTTTAGCCAACTTTTGTGCAGGTATAAGACCCTTTTGTATGGAAGTACTACTGTTGTAAGCAAATACTATCAAGTACCTATTTCCTTCAATTACTAGTCATGGTTCAATCCAGTTAACTGGCATCTTTTTATCCTAGACTACAGATTTCGCGTCTGCTGTCTGTGCTGTAAACCATTTTTTCCTTTGTCTTGTGTTGCCTGCAAAATGGTCCTGCAGTTCAACGTGTTACAAATGTAGCTACCTTGTACTCCCTCCGTTTCAAAATATAAGATGTTTTAGCTTTGTGAATGAAGTGTATCTAGTCCCCTTTAGTATGTAGGTTCATCTAGGTTTAGAAAGCACCATCACTAAAAGATGTCTAGATACGCTCCATTCACAAAGCTAAAACATCTTATTTTTGAAACGGAGGGAGTACTTGAAGAGGAGATGGACTACATTTTCCTGGCATCTACAGAATTGACATTGCTCATTGCCAGACCACCCTCTTTTCATGAGGTTGTCCTTGGTTATTCACATAAATTATAAAGCATGGTGTTCAACTACATAGATTCAAACTATTACACGCACACAAACTACATCAAATTCATTACCCACACATACTACATCGATTCACACTATTACACACACATACTACTTCAAACTATTACACACACGTACTATATCGATTCAAACTATTACTGACGAGGGTTTAACTCATCAATGCCCATTGTTATGGACTTGGGTTTTGGAGAAGGAGGGAGCGCTGGAGACATCTATCAGCTAGCAAACAAGCACACAGGGGACAAAGGATTTACCCAGGTTCAGGCCTTGTAGAGGTCCCTACTCCTGCTTGTCTGCTTGTGAAATTATCGAAGGAGTCGAAAGTTACAACGGTGCGCAGATGCAATCTGGCGAGGGTTGTGGAAACTAGGGTTGTGTGTGTCCTCCTCACCGCCCCCTCCTAGCCTTTATATAGATAGGCTAGGTCTCGAGTAGCAGGTCGAGTCGGTTACAAGTTAGGGTTTTTCCCCTTCAAACTTTCTATCTTTAACTCCTTGTTCTTCAAGCAATCGAGAGTCCGTAGGCCACTCGAGTCCCTTGTTTGGGCCTTGGCGACACCGTGGGCCTGTACGTATTTGGACCGTATATACCAAGCTCGAGTACCTGTAGGGTATACCCATGTCAGTAGCCCCCGAGTGCCCAGTGGAATCGCAGATTCGACTGGGGACTTTTTGAAGTCTTCAAGTGCCTAAACGAGTGCATTTTGCTGCTTTTAATTGTGTCATAGGGATTATTGATATATGTGCCTGATATAACCGAAGTATCGGTATCAGTTAACCACCTTAGGGTGAAACAACGTAATCTACTCAAACTCGAGTCCCCAGACTCGAATCCAGAAAAGTGCTGGTGTAATTCGACTCAGGCCACGGAGGTCTTACAGGAGTCAAATTCCAGTTATATGGATGTGAGCACTCGACGCGTCCGTCAAGGCATGTTCATCGTACCTGTAGGCACGGATACATTTCTGGTAGTGCGCAGCTAAATTCGTTGCCAGGCCTTATTCAGGTCTTACCTTCACGTTGTAAGCGCGGCATCTGAATTTTATCATCGCGGAGACGATTCGGGTGGCCCAGGAGACGCAGTCTCTTTGTAGGGAAAATTATGAGGTGGTGTCACCATGAGCTTCGAGTACGGATGTTATCAACACACAACTTTCTGTATAAATAATCATAGGGTGCACGACCAGCGCTCCCTATGGGAGTAGCCCCCGAGTGCCTGGTTGAGTCGAAGACTCATGCAGGGACTAAATAGCCTTTGCGACTACTGTCGTCTTTTGCTTGCTTGTTTCAGTCGAATTTGTTTCCGGCGCTCCCTATGGGAGTAACCCATGTCCATAGTCGAACCATATTTCGAGTGGTTGGGTTTACTTCTGATTGTCCATGTTCCTGCAAAAAGAATAGAAAATCGTAGGGTGCGCGGCCAGCGCTTCCTATGGGAGTAGCCCCCGAGTGCTTGGTGGAGTCGAAGACTCTAGCAAGGACTAAGTAGTCGAATTTTTCCACTGCATAGCTTTGATGACGTCAGTGTTGACGCTTGTATGACCTCAGTTGCCCGCGTGAGCGAGTTTGATGGGACGTGACGAGCGGTGGGTCCCACCTCCTGACTTTGGTTTGACTGGGCGTGCGTAATCTTTATTTTAACTACGCCTCCTCGATTTCCATGCGTAATGGGAGTAGTGGAGGGATGGTTCGTGCTTCCCCTTCTCCACGTGTCCAACGTGATGTGTGCCACGTGTCCGGTAGGGTTTTTCTGAGCCATTGGATTGCATCTTCCAGGGCTTAAGTAGCGGCGCTGCGACGGTAATTTTCCCATCTGCGCTCTTTCTTCCTTGCTGCCATCGCCATTGTTGTTGCTCTCTGCTTCCTTGCACTCTTTCTTGCTGCGGCGCTGGACCAACTCTGCATCTTCCCCAGCTACTTCCTCCGTTCACACCGCCGTCGCGCAATGGGGAAGAGGAAGGGAGGCGCTGCTGTTGATTCCGCGGCCATTGTTGCCGCGACAAAGAAGAAGGGTGGCTCCGCTACTGTGGGCACCAGCACCGCCGCCGGCGGGAAGAAGAAGGTCGCGGGTACCCGTGTGACAAATGGTGCATGGAGCCCTTCCATCATCAAGGCGTCAGATCTCCGTCTTCTTCGCCAAGATAGAGTTATCTCCGCAGCAGTCGCCGGTACGCGCGTCCCCAGCGGTGAGACCATTCCTGCTCCTCCTGCTGGTTTTCGAGTGATGTTTCTTGCATTCATCATTCGCGGTCTTTCCTTGCCTCTCCACCCCTTTCTTAGGGATCTTCTTTGTTTCTACGGGCTCCAGCTCAATCAGCTGTCCCCAAATTCGATCCTCCACATCACCTGCTTCATCACTCTTTGCAAGGGCTAGCTTGGAATCAAGCCACACTTTGGTCTTTTCAAGCGCATTTTTAAATTGAAGCGTCAGTCCCCATCTGGCTCTTTAGTTTACGACGTAGGTGGTTGCGTAATCCACGTCGACCCATCCGCCACCTACTTCGACATCAAGCTCACCAAATCCGTCCAGGGATGGAGGGACAGATGGTTCTATGTCCATGATTAGAAGTCCAAAGATGAGCACTTTGGACTCGCGCCCTTCGATCCCAAGACTCCCTGCAAGAAGATGCGTTCCTGGAAGAACGTAGTTATGCCTGGCGAGCTCGCGAAGACAGACGTGCTGTATCAACGCGTCTACGACCTCGAGAGTTGCATAGGCGCAGAAGAGGGAGGCTGCACCCTTATCCGAACCTGGCTGCGCCGTCGCGTCCAACCCCTTCAAGCTAGAGTTCATCCCATGTTTCAATGGGCTGGCGCCGATGATGCCACGCGCGTGTCTGCCGATGGCATGTCCGCGAGTAAGGTGGATAAGAGGGTTCGACTGGTCACGAAGTACACCGGCAAGGATGTGCTTTCGAATGAGCCAGTTGTTCCTCCTTTTGATGCTTCGAATCCTCCTCCTGAGGTACAGTTATGCTACGCAGTAGCTTATTTTCTCGATTGCTTTTCTGTTGCTTACTTGATTTTTGCTGATTTTTGTTGTCTATATGTAGGATTGGGCGGTGTTGCCTTGTATGCCTCCTCTCCCTGAGGGGGTTATTCCTCGAGAAGCTTTGGAAGAGGACGAGTCTGAGTCGACTGTCCCTTCTGATGTGGAGGAGGAAGCCCCCGAGTCCGAGAGTCCGGACACTCGCAAGCGTTCGCGCAACGAGGATTATGACGCGTCGTCTCCTTCGACTCCAGAAGGTACGGTCGTTGGCGCGGAGTCGCCAATTCCTGCCGTCCCTGTGAGGGCTGTGGCACCGTCTTCTTGCAAGAAGATGCGATTGCCTAAGGAGTCCTCGTCGGAGTCGGCGGAGGCCATGTTTGATCTTGACAAGTTTGACTGGTAAGTTTTCGAGTTCATTTGCTCTTCTCTGTTTTCTTCTGGTTGACTTGCCCTGGGAGTTTGGTTTTTCTCAAGGTGAGTTTTGTCTTGTAGTCAAGAGGCGTCGTCGTCTTCTGGCGACGTAGAATTTTTTAAGGAATCTGGAGTCGCGACCTCAAAGGCCAAGAAAGAGGTCGAGCGTGCTCCTTCTCCTCCAGTGGCGGCCCACTCCAGGCACAACTCTTCCAGCTCTCCTCACGCAAGGGAGCATCGAATGGTTGCCCGGATGATGGCACATCAAACATCTTCAGAGTCGTTGGAGGACCATGTAAGTGTAGTTGTTTCCTTCTTTGTAGTGTTGCAGTCGATGTTATATATTTCCTCTGATGGTTCTTTGTTTGTGCGACAACTCCTTGTAAAGGAAGCCGCGCACTTGGCAGAGCAAGTGATGGCGATGGGCCGCCAGCATGCAATGCTGGAGATGCGTCACCGCGTGCTTGAAAGTGAGTGTTCTACACTTACTCTTCTTCGTCTTCTCTTCTTGGTGTAGTCGACTGATAGTCAACTTTTGTTTGTCATGTAGCATAATGCTCTGTTGCGTGACGCCGCCACCTTGGAGAAGACACTGGTCACGGCTATGAAGGGTCGCGACGAGGCAATCGCAGCGTGTGACAAGGCGCGGAAACGTGAAGATGATCTGCGTGCCTCCTTTGCTGCCAGGGAAAAGTTGTTCGAAGAACAACTGTTCTCTATCGCCAAGGCTCTCTCAGGTACTTTTGCTTGTGAATATTGTTGTCCTTCTCCGCATCGAATGTTTTTGCTAGTGACATTGAAGTTTTGATCCATGTGTGGGTTCATGTACAGATGCTGGTGATTTGAGCTTTGACCCGCAGGCCCTTCATCGTGATGATGCTCTGGCAGGCCCTTCATCGTGATGATGCCCTTCACCGTAGCACCACCATCCAAGATACACTTTCCAAGGCCAAGGTCACCCTCAGTCGCCTCCGGGAGGAGTTGATGCCGAAGGCGGAGCTGGTCGATAATATGGACGAGCTGGCAGAGTCACTCACCGGGGGTGTGTCTTCCACCTACAAGAACTCCCTCTGCGCGGCTGGCGCAACCATGTCACTCGCCATGGTGCAGGCCCACGGAGTCGAGATCGATCCCTCCACGGTGTCGAAGGCGATGCCTGTTGCCCAGATGGTCAGCAGGTAGTTTTTGCTCCTTTTGCGACTGCCTGTGGTAAATATGGGCATCACTTGATAAATACTGTCGCGAAGTACTCGGAGGAGCTCCAACGTGCTAAGAAGGCAGCGAAGGCTTCGGCCTCAGGGGCCGGCAGAAAGTCAGTGGCATCTGACACTGCCACGGATTTGATGAAGCCCCCGAAGCCGTCGAAGTCAAAGAAGCCAGCTGCTCTGTAGTTAGCTTTTTTGTAATAGTTGATTAATTGTCCTTTTGTTTAAGAACATGCCTGGTGGCGAGTGTGTCTGTTGATACTTATGCCGGTCTTGAATGCATCTGACCCTTTTGTCTTTGTGTTGATTTGGTCGTCTTATTTGCTTCTATCTTGACTTGTGGTAGGGCACATCAAGTGATCCCGTGGGGAGAACCCAGGACTCGGCATCTCGTGATGATACAGTGGCACCACCGCGCTGCAGGGTAGAGGAGCTAGCCTTGCTTTCGCGACTTCGTGATCGCGTGAAGTAGCTGGAGCGTGAGTTGCCTGTGATCCGCGGTAGCGCAGATGTGTGGAAGTCGAAGGCGGAAAAAGCCGCCGCCCGCGAGCAGTATCTGCTTGGCGAGCTGGCGCAGCTGGGCGACCAGTTTAAGTGTTAGTTTGCCTATTCTCATCTTTCCTTTGTAGTCTCTCACAGCGGTATGTTGTACTCATGCTATTGATGCTGCTTCGTGTAGTTGTTAGCGCGCGCCATCCGCAGGAGGAGAAGGATAGAATTGCCATTTGCCTTCATGATCTCACCCAGGAGCAACTTCAAGAGAGTGGATACTTCTGGGTAGATCATGATCGTGCGACTGCGTTGGCGACCCTGCAGGATCGCGCGTCGCGAGTGCTGCTCTTTCTGAAGAAGTCGCAGTCGTGCTTGAAGAACATTTATCGGGCGATGTTTCCGCTGGACGACACTCCATCAAGCCTGCTGGCTCTTCTTGCCAAATTTCAAGATCTGTCCGCGGTTCGCGAGTGCGTGAGGCAGCAGTTGGTGGTTGGTGCCAAGGCTGCCCTCTCAATGGTGAGATTGCACAGGCCTGACGTGGATATTGCCGCCATTGCCTTTGGGCCGCCAGCACCACCAGGAGGATCTGCCTGGAATATGGTACCGCACTATCGGGCAGTGGACCGTCCAGCAGAGGAGATCGTCGACTTCTTTGAGGAACAAACCAACGTTCATCTGTTGCAAGAGTAGCCAAATTTCTATCCTGCACATAAGCGTACTTGTGTTCTAAAGTTCGTATAGATGTTGTAGATAATTAATTGTCGAATGTGTATAAAGAGCTCTGTGAGCGTGAGGTGCGTTGCACTATGCGAGTCCTTTTCGTTAGCCTGGCCATATTTTATCTCGGTCCCTTGTCAACCTGTCAGGTGCATTGCAGCTGAGTTGAGGTCGTGTTTTAAGGGTTTCAATTGATGTACCAGCTACTCAGGATATCGTGTTTTGGTTCAAAGAATAGATGTGTATAGGGTGGCGCAGCCCCCGAGTATATAAATTGAAAAAGTAAAGGAGAACACAGAGTTTTGGGGCACTTAGCTTTTATTTATTCAAAGAACAGTGCGAGGTACAATGTGTGGCTAAGTAGCCTTGGCTGAGTAGCCTCATTTGCAATGTAAAAGTAAAAACAAACTAAGGGTAGAAGCGTCGCAACTGTGCAACGTTCCAGGGGTTGGAGTATGCGACTCCTGTCTCTAAATCTTTAAGGCGATAGGCGCCACCTAGGATTACTTCTGTAATCACGTACGGTGCTTCCCAAGGGGACTCGAGCTTGAGATGCCCATGCTGCTTCAGTCGCAAGACCAGGTCACCTTCGACGAAGGATCTGGGGCGAAGCCTCCTACTGTGGTAGTTGCGCAGGTTCTACTGGTAGATCGTGGATCTTTTTGCGGCGATTTCTCTTGCTTCGTCAAGGAGGTCAACGGAGTCTTCGAGTGCGAGGGATGATTCTTGTTCGCTGTAGGCGACCACGCGTGGCGCTTTGTACCATACTTCGGCGGATAGCATTGCCTCTGCTCCGTGCACCATAAAGAATGGTGTGTAGCCCATGGCGCTGTTTGGAGTTGTACGTAGGCTCTAGAGTACGGATTGCAGTTCATCCGGCCAGCAGCCCACGGCTTGTTCGAGTGGTCGGAGGAGTCGCTTCTTGATGCCGCTGCAGACGAGCCCACTTTCCTTTTCCACCTGACCGTTGGTCTGTGGATGCGCTACTGAGGCGTAGCTGATGTTGATCCCTAGGTTCTCGCAGAATTCTTGGAACTCCTTAGATGTGAAGTTCGTCCCGTTGTCGGTGATGATGCTATGTGGCACCCCGAAGCGATAGACGATGGACTCAAAGAATTTGACTGCGCTGTGCGCGGATTGGTTGGTTACTGGCATGGCCTCAATCCACTTGGTGAATTTGTTGACTGCGACCAAGAGGTAGACGTAGCCTCCTCGTGAGGACCTTGGAAGCTTGCCGACTATGTCGAACCCCCATTGCGCGAAGGGCCAGGCCAATGGGATTGGCAGTAGCTCTGTGCCCGGTGTGTGCGTCTTGTCCGAGAATCGCTGGCAAGCGTTGCATTTTTGGACGATGTCCTTGGCGTCGCGCATGGCCGTAGGCCAGTAGAATCCAACTCGTAGAGCTTTGGCAACGAGGGCGCGACTGCCAGCGTGGTGCCCGCAGGTCCCTTCATGGATGTCGAGGAGAACTGCTCTTCCATCGGCCATGGAGACGCATCGTTGTAGCACTCCTGTGATGCTGCATTTATACAGTTCGCCGTTGATAACGGCGAATGCCTTGGAGTGCCGCGCGATGTGCCGTGCATCTGTCGGATCATCTGGTAGCCTCTTGCTGAGGAGGTACGTGATGTACGGCTGCGTCCATGATTGCTCAATCAGCATGACGCTCAATGGTCCTTCGAGTCCGGTGTCCAGCTCCAAGTCATCGAGTGCTATGGGCTCATTGGGTGGCGTAGCCCCCGAGTCCGTTGCTGCGCTTGTTTTCTTCTCTGCGGCCTTTGGCTTGATGGAGCGTTCGCATATGCGCTCGAGAAATACCCCAGGTAGTATGGGGGCACAGGTAGAGCCTATGTTGGCGAGTGCGTCCGCCTCTTCGTTGCTTTCGCGACCTACATGTCGGAGCTCGCAACAATCGAAGTCTCCTTCGACTATATCGTAGAGGTCACGGTACGCAATCATGTTGTCGTTTAGTGCGTCGCACTCATGCATTGTTTGGTTGACGACCAACTTGGAGTCGCCATATATGATGAGCCTCTTAGCGCTGCAAGCTTTTGCCATCCTCATCCTGTGCAACAGGGCCTCGTATTCAGCCTCGTTGTTTGAGGTTGTGAACTGCATTCACAAGATATATTTCAGCTTGTCCCCTTGAGGTGACGTCAGTATGACACCTGCGCCTGCTCCGTCTTTCCGCTTGGACCCATCGAAGTGCATTTTCCAGAGGTAGGACGTATCTGGCTTGTCCGAGAGTTGGTTCTCCATCCAGTGCACGAGGAAGTCAGGGAGGACTTGTGACTTGATTGCATCGCGCTTTTCGTATGTGATGTCTCGTGGAGACAGTTCTATTCCCCAAAGCGCGACTCGCCCCATGGCGTCGGGGTTATTGAGGATATGTCCCAACGAGGCGTCGCTGACTACCACGATTGGGTGTTCCTGGAAGTAGTGGCGCAGTCGCCGGGCGGTCATAAAGACGCCGTACGCCAGCTTCTGGTAGTGCGGGTACCGCTGTTTTGTTGGCGTGAGGACCTCGCTGAGGTAGTATACCAGGCGTTGTACGCCATGGACCTTGTTTTCCTCAGCCCGCTCGACGACGAGCACTATGCTAACCACCTGGTTGGTGGCGGAGATGTACAGCAATAGTGGTTCCCTTTCTCGTGGAGTCACCAGCACTGGCGAAGTGGATAGCAGGCGCTTGAGATCTTCGAATACTTCTTGCGCTTCATTGGTCCACTCGACTTTTTCAGCTTTGCGGAGGAGCTGGTAGAAGGGCAGTGCCTTTTCACCCATCCGACTGATAAATCGACTGAGGGCCGCAATTCGTCCGGCCAGTTGCTGGACGCCTCTTATGTTCTCCGGCTTCTCCATGGCCAGTATGGCTTTTATCTTCTTCGGGTTCGCCTCGATTCCCCTCGCGAAGATGAGATACCCAAGTAGCTGCCCAGATGGTACGCCCAAGGCGCATTTGTCCGGATTGAGCTTGATCCGATAGCGGTCGAGGTTGGGGAAGGTTTCGCGCAAATCATCGATTAGAGAGGCTTCGTCCTTGATCTTGATTACTATGTCGTCGACATAGACTTGGATGTTGCGATCCAGTTGTTCCTGGAGGCAAGCCTGCATGCACCGCTGGTAGGTGGCTCCCGCGTTTTTAGCCCGAAGGGCATCGTGTTGTAGTAGAACACACCAAAGGGCGTTGTAAACGCTGTTTTATCATGATCTTCCTCCTTCATTCGAATTTGATTATAGCCTGAGTAGGCGTCGAGGAAGCAGAGACGCTCGCATCCCGCGGTGGAGTCGACGATCTGGTCGATTCGTGGCAGCGGGAAGTCATCCTTTGGGCAGTGCTTGTTTAGAGAAGTGAAGTCCACGCACATCCGCAGGATATCCTTGTCCATTTTTGGTACCAGCACTGTATTGGCGAGCCAAGTGCTTTCCTTGATCTCTCGTATGAACTTGGCCTCAAGGAATCTGTTGATCTCCATTCCGACTGCCTGCGCTCATGGCTCAGACAGTCGCCTGATTGTTTGGCTGACTGGCCTTGCGTCGGGGTTGACGTTGAGTGCGTGCTCGGCGAATTTCCTGGGAACTCCTGGCATGTCCGCAGGACACCAGGCAAAGATTTCTCAGTGCTCACGGAGGAATTTGACGAGCGCGAGTTCCTATGCGGGACTCAAGTTGTTGGTGATGAGGGCCGTCTTGGCGGGATCCGATGGATGGACCTGCACTTTCTTTGTGTGCACAGATGAGTCGAAGGAGAGGTCAGGCGAGCTTGGCCTACTCAGGGGAGGCAGACTGTTATCTGTCGTCTCTTTCAGTCTTGCGAGTTCCTCCTGCATGCCCAAGGAGTGAGAGATTCTGTTGAATTCCCTGTCGCAACTGTCAGATCGTTCAAAGCTCCTGTTGATCGTGATGACGCCGTTGGGACCTGGCATTTTTCATCTGCAGGTAGGCGTAGTGGGGCACTGCCATGAACCTAGCGAACGCGACGTGCTCGAGGATGCAGTGGTATTGTGAGGTCCAGTCGACGACCTCAAAGTCAATGCGCTCGCGCTGGAAGTTCTTCGGCGTGCCGAAGATGACGTCGAGGTTGATTTTCCCCAGGGGGTATACGCCTTTCCCTGGGATGATGTCGTGGAACGTTGTGTCCGATGCCTCCAGGCAGGTTAGAGGGATCCTCATCGCTTGCAAGGTACTCATGAATATGAGGTTGATGCCGCTTCCGCCATCCATGAAGATGCGACTCATGTCGAATCCTCCAATTTGTGCCTCGAGTACAAGGGGGCAATGAACTAGGCAAGGTATCTAAGGCGGGTGGTCGCGTTTGTCGAAGGTGATGCACGACTCGCTGCCACTGAGGTACTCAGTGGTGGATGGTGGCGAGTGCGTGGCCAAGTTGGCGAGTGATGGCCTTCTGCACCCTGTTGGAGGGGCACCCTTTTTGGATCATAATGGTACCCATGGCCCGTGGGTACGGTTCTCCTCCGTGGTGTTGGTCCGGTGCGACTCTGTTCGGGGGTGGCCCAGGTGGTGGTGGTGGTGCGTCGTGTGCCATGGCGCCTGGAGCGGCTCCGTAGCCTCTTTCAATTGCATTGCAGTTCATCCGAACCAATCCCTCGTGTAGCTTGAGGAACTCGCGGCAGTTTTTGAGGAGGTGGCTAGACTTTCTCTTGCCGGCATGCCTATCGATGTAGAAGTGTACCGTGCATGGCCCGCATAGTTTATCCTCGATGGAGGTTGTCGGTGCCTCATAGCGCGTGCGGCGTTGCCATACTTGCGTGGTTTTGCCAGAGTCGCGGTATCCGCCGCTACGGTATCTGCTGTTGCGGTTATCGTCGCGTCTATCGGCATAGCCGGCTGCGACCATGTTGACGTCGTCGCGATCGTCGTAGATGCACATGCGATGCTTGCCTCGGCGGTCGCGTCTGCGTTCAAGTTCTGCCTCCTCGTCGGAGTGAGCGCGATTCTTCACCGAATCTTCTCCATCGGCCCACTGATTCGCGATCTCCATCAGGTGGTCGATGGTCTGGGGCTTTGAGCGGCCCAGCTCCTCCCTGAGCTCTAGGCGGCGGACGCCACCGTTGAATGCATCAATCGCGCGGTTTTCCGAGATGTTTTCCATGGAGTCCTTGATGATGGACCACCTTTGGATGTATGAGCGCAGCGATTCGCCAGATCTTTGCCGGCAGCATCTCAGCTCTTCGATTGATGCGGGCCGTTTGTACATGCCCTTAAAGTTGCGCACGAAGCTGTAAACCAGCTCATCCCAACTGCGAATGGATCCACGTGGGAGGTTATTGAGCCATGCTCGGGCGGCGCCTTGCAGCTGTAGCTGCAAGCATTTCATGGTAGTACTTCGACTGCCTCCGTGGAGCCTGACGGAGGAGATGTGATCCTCCAGCCAGATCTTGGGGTCATGCAGACCGTCGAATTTCAGGTTCTCCGACGGGAGTTTAAACCCTTTAGGCATCCGCTTCTGCCTAATGGATCTGCTGAAGCATCTGGCGCCTCAGAGCTCCCCATCTTCCTCTTCCGTGTCCGTCGACTGAGCACATCGTGCCCTTGACTTGTCGATCTTGCGCTGTGTGAGGTCGTCGCGCGCATCGTAGTCACGATCATGTCGCCGTGAGCGGTGGCGCCGAGACAGGTCGTGACTGTCATCGCTGGATGAGGGCGAAGAGTGGCGCTTTGCTAGCGCTTTGCCCTTTTTTGGGTCTGGTGCTGGCTCCTTGTTGAGGGCGGCCTCGATTAATTCCAAGCCCGCGATCGTAGATCGGTGCATGGCAGTTCGGGGGTCTCCAGCTGGCGGCTGGTTGTTGAGGAGGTACATGGTGGCTGTCGTCACCGCAGCCTGCGGTGTTCTAGGAACCACGTTGCCTCTCGTGTCGACTGTCATAGAGTTGAAGTCGAGGACTTTCGCGGCCTCTATGCGCTCTTGTTCAGTGAGGTGAGCCATCCGCGACTGCCTCTTCTTGGCGAGGTATTCATTACCCTTTGAGGAGGATCCTCCGTAGGAGGAGAGCCTGGCGCGACGAAGGCTCGATTCGTCCGCTGCCTTTTTACGCGCCTCAAGTTGCGCGATTGTTTGCACTTGGCGCTTGAATTCTTCCTTCAAGAGCTAGTGGTAGCCCATCAGCAATTCTTGCAGGGACCCAAAGGGTAGAGGTGTGCCCCATAGGGCCTCGCGGCAGCGAGCCCACTCTTGCTCGTTGAGCTTGATTACGACGCGTTCGCCGGTTTGCTCATTGATTATGCTGGGAGGTTCGACTGCTCCTCCGTTGTTGACGGGAGCGCGATTGCCGCCATTACCACCGTTGCCACCGTTGCCGGCGTTGGGTGGATCGGTGCCTTTGCCAGGGTTGCCACCATTGTCGCGATTGGCAGAGGTGTCACCTGTGTTGATGACGGTGCACATGAAGTGATTGGGGAAGCTGTTGCTTCCACAACTCTCAGATCTGGAACCATAGGTTCCATCTTCAGTGGCCAGGTCGCTTAGATCGGAATCACGACTACTGTCGCCAACCATATTCTAGACTGCCACTGGGGCGTCGAGCTCGCTGAGGGTGCCGATCGATGGAGGGAACCATGACGCGGGGGCAATCGCCGGTGCTTTCGGCTGATCAGGCATGCGAAGCGTGCCCATCTGACCAACTTGGAAGCGGAAGCTCCCAATCGCACGGCTGATTCCGTCGCCCACGGACTCGAAGGCCGGGCGGGTGGCCGGCATGTGGACGGTGAAGTCGAAGGCGCCAAAGAGCTGGCGAATCACCGCTGTTGCGGAGTTGTAGATCGTAGTTGATGGGGCCGAAGAAGCCGCAACATCAGCACTCCCACTTCCCACAGACGGCGCCAATTGACGAGGGTTTAACTCATCAATGCCCATTGTTATGGACTTGGGTTTTGGAGAAGGAGGGAGCGCTGGAGACATCTATCGGCTATCAAACAAGCACATAGGGGTCAAAGGATTTACCCAGGTTCAGGCCTCGTAGAGGTCCCTACTCCTGCTTGTCTTCTCGTGGAATTATCGAAGGAGTCGAAAGTTACAATGGTGCATAGATGCAATCTGGCGAGGGTTGTGGAAACTAGGGTTGTGTGTGTCCTCCTCGCTGCCCCCTCCTAACCTTTATATAGATAGGCTAGGTCTCGGGTAGCAGGTCAAGTCGGTTACCAGTAAGAGTTTTTCCCCTTCAAACTTTCTATCTTTAACTCCTTCTTGTTCTTCAAGCAATCGAGAGTCCGTAGGCCACTCGAGTCCCTTGTTTGGGCCTTGGCGACACCGTGGGCCTGTACGTATTTGGATCGTATATACCAAGCTCAAGTACCTGTAGGGTATACCCATGTCAATTACACATTTTTAGTCGATGCTAACTTCTTGCTACGCTCTCCATACTACAAATTCATTAGCCACACATACCACGATGATTCACTAGAGCTCTGTCTTCACTCGAGGGAAATCAGAACCACAAGCTCGTCCAAGCCCGGTCCCCCCACCGAAACTGTGTGCCCCATCACGAAACGGTGGCGGTCCTGTGCTGTCAATCCTTCCAGGCCAACACTGCAGGCGACGAGGGCGCTTTCTGGCAGCCTCTTCGGGGCCCTGAATGCCAGGTACTGAGTCCAGAACCTCCTCTAGGTGGATGATGACTGGGTGCTTCCAGCAAAGCTGTCGCCCTGCCCTGCTTGGAATCTGCACCTCGTACATCTTAGGAACGGCGTCAGGATCTTTCAGCCACGCCTTTACTTCGATGACCCATCTGTCGCTCGGTGGCACGATTTCCACCAGCTCGCCGCCAAGGATACTAACGACCGGCTTGAGGGCCTCCGGCTCCCAAGCATCCAATGGGAGGCCGTCAAAGCCGAGTTGGGAGAAGAAACAAAGCTTCCCCAAGTGATCATCCCACCAACAGGCGCGATGCCAACGCATGAAGCTCATTTTCTCCCCGCAGCACTCGAAAGAACGGGAAGAATGCAGAATGTGCTCGGTCTCTGAGCTGTGCTTGAACCGGACAAAAAAATCGAATGGCGGCGCGCATACCTCAATGTTGACCTCATTTCGTCTGATCCCAAAACGAGACCTGAAAGCCGACAGCAACTCTGCCGGTGACACGGCGGGATGGACACCTAGCACGGTGGCCATGAGAGCGTGGTCGTCGAACTGCTGTGCCAAGGCTACCATGCCTGGGGTGCGCGGCAGCATGCAACTTCCCGAGGCCGGTCGCCGACCTGGATCGCCCGGCAGGACGCGCTCCGCCGTGCGAGAAGGACTAGCCAGAGGCGAGATATTAGTCCGGGGACGCGAAGCTCCGATACGGCGGACGATGCAATGGCGACGGCTGCGAGCTTCGATTAGAGACGTGGGAGGTTGACCGGACATGGCGGAGACACAAATTAGAGCAAGTGCGAGCTCCGATCTGAGACGAGCAGCCGGAGCTGAGCAAATGTTACGGGGAGGAGAGGTGGGGAGAAGATGAGAGCAGAGCAAAGAAATAGATCTCGTCCACTCAGGGATCTGGTCCACGCAGGGGTAAGCTAGTCCACGACCACAAAAGATAACAGGGAATACTGACATGGCGGGCCAAGAAGAGTTGACCTAATGGCGGTATTTGAGTTCAACCGTTTTTCGTCTGGTTCAAATGACCGTTTGGCCGTTAGATTTGTATTCACCCCCATTTGGCCCTTCTAGACAATTGGCAAATCTACAATGGCCCCTCCGCGCGATTGATGGCAACTCAGGTACCGTGGTGTGCTCACCCACCAAGTTTGGTACCGCAAACGAACATTCCCGCGCTGAGGGGGGGTTCTCCTCCCTCGACGACATGTTGTGGTTGTACACAAGACTAGTTGAAGCCGATGTAGATCTTGTGGGCACCAAAGTTGACGAAGATCCCATTGCATGGAGGCAAGCGATTGCCGATGCTGCGGGCATTGTCGCTGATGAAGTCCAGCGCGCCGAACTGCTGCACCAGCCAAGAAACGATGCGCTCCCCGGTGATGATGAAGTTTCTCGTCCGGATTTTCACTCTAGCTAGCACCGCTGCTGGTTCGACGGTGGGCGCCAACTGTCTTGGTGGTGTTACGGCATATGCCATGGGTAGGCTAAAGATGGGGCCAATGTGTACTAGTGGTATCCAGGGAGGGATAGCACAGTGATTCTACACACGAAAGATAGAACAAGACACACATGAAGAATTGCTCAAGGATCTTATATTATGATCCGAAGCTATTACAGATGCTCCTTGAGTTGTATCGTAGAGAGGATGGAGATGAAGTGCTCCTGCTCCCTACTCTCTCTAGGGTTCTTCCCTTAGGCAAAAAGATTGACCCCTCCCTTGGAGGCCCTGGCTCACCTTATAAAAGGGTGGACAGGGTACATCTAGGGCTGACGTGGCCCGATATATGCTTGGAATATGCTCGTCCCAAATAGGTAACTCGGCGCGCTCCTTTCCCCTATCCACAGCCTCTATTAGGCAATGGCATAGAGCCCATGCGCTATGACCATTGTTGCTAGAGACTGTCACGTCTGTGACGATCTCTTCTGTCTCTGACTCTCTAACTCTTGTCGCTAGCACTTATCTCTCCCTGGATTCCCTTAGAAGAGAGAAATGCACTGACCCTGAGCTCCTTCTTGAGCAAGCTAACTCCAGACTCGGCCTAGGTATGGTTAACCCGGCAAGTTAGCACCTACAAAGGGAAAATTGTTCCATCCTCATGCTGACATACCTTGTATGCCGGCCGAGGCTTGCCAATGCTTTCTGGCTCAGGGTAACCCAGTCATAACCCGACTGGCCCTTCTATGATTTGGCCAACCCATGCTTTGACCTAACTTTACCTCGGTGGACCTTGTCCTTTTACCTCGGCTTTAACCTACCTAGGGTCATCCCCCCAACATTAGTCCCCGAAGCTGGTGCGGTCTCATCAGCCCTAGCTGGTGAGGCCACAACAGGTTCATTTTTGCTCAGATCTTAGTCCAACTTGCTGATTTACAGATATGTCGGCCTACACCGATCACAACTCGGCATTTCATCATGGTGATTCGGTTCTCACCTTGACTCTCCTTGGATCTTTCCGAATTATTTCTCGTCGGCCGAGTCATAGTTTCGTATCCGGGTTAACCCTCTTAGATGCCTATCTTCTCATGCACACTTCCCCGTTTCCTACATGGAAGGGAAATCATCACCTTTTCCTCATTTTAAGGGCATGTGCGTCAGTTACTGTGCACGCCGTCAGGGATTACTGCACCCCCATCACATTGTGGGGTGCCTCTTCGATAACTGCAGAGCCATGTCGCGTCGCCTGATATTCTACGCCGTATAACCCCTATGTGGCTCGCTGCCGATAGGCTCCTTCGGGAAATACACGCCCGCACCATGCGTTTCGGCACAAATCGCGATCCCACTACCCTCAGCTAGGGGCGTTATTGAATAGGGGGTAGGGGAGTTCCTTGGTCACTTTCCCCTGTTTGCCTCTCTCCTTTCTTCTTCCTCCTAGCATCGCTGCTACCGCCGCTCGGTGCTTAGCGATAGCACCGCAACGACCGCTCTCTGCTTCTGCTCGCTCCACCGCAGCACCGTTGCTAGCTGCCGCCACAGGGCCATGCCAATCTAGGCCTTTCTCCCCAATACACACTCCATGTTCGACGAAGAGGATCTAGAGATGCCTTAGGATGTCACCAACATTGAACAACACGAAGAGGGTGGCGCCACCCATGAGCGCAGTGCTTGGGTTGGCTCCTGGGTGACGCAGGATGAGACCGATTGGCTCATCCACACCTGTCGTGTCGTTGCATGGGTTAGTTGCCGTATCCCTGACAATGAGCTTGTTCCCGCTCCCGAGGTTGGTGAGTTCGTGATCTTCCTTTCCCACTTAGCTCGCGGCTTCGGCCTCCCCATGAGCAACTTCTTCCATGATTTCCTCACCACCTTTGAACTCCAACCTCATCATCTCCCTGCTAATTCCATCGCCTCCCTTGCGGCTTATGCTTGCGGCATTGAGGGGTATCTTAGCCTATGGACCACTATCCCGATTTGGTCCAAGTTCTTTGGACTTCAGGCTAACATCATTCCGAATAAGGAACTTCCTCCCGATGATAAGGCTTTGACCCAGCGTGGGGCGGCCTCGATTTCACCTCGGCGAGGTTCCATCTTTCCCCGGATCACGGGCTTGGAATCCTACAAAGGATGGGCCAAGACGTTCTTTTACGTAAAGAACGATACCCCGGGGACAAGATTCAGCTTCCCCCCTTCTTTGTCAGCGTCCCCAACAAGAATAAATGGGAACATGCCCCCAAGAAATCCGGCACCTTTGTCCATCTAGTGGAGAAATGCATCCTTGAGCTGATCACTGACGAGCTAAACCTATGAGGATTTGATGCTCACTTTGATCTAGAGCCGAATTTGCCCGCTGCTAACTCCAGACTCGGCCTAGCTATGGTTAACCCGACGAAGTTAGTACCTGCAAAGGGAAAATGGTTCCTTACTCATGCCGACATACCTTGTATGTCAGCCGAGTCTTGGCAGTGCTTTCTGGCTTAGGGTAATCTGGCCATAACCCTGCCTACCCTTCTATGTTTCCGCCATCCCATGCTTTGACCTGACTTTACCTCGGTGGACTTTGTCCTTTTTCCTCGGCCTCACCCTACCTGGGGTCATCCCCCCAATAATACCACACTTTTATCAATATTTCTGCTCAATATAGTTATAGCATGATATAAAACTATTATGAACTAATGATATATTACAATGAACCCCTTTATTATTTGCCTCTAGGGAATATCTCCTTCACATGGCTAGATCAGCTAGACACACTGGTGAATGTTGTGAGCGCACACATCGACACGACCTTAGCTCCACGTTGGCTCCATGTGACCTCGCCAGAAAGCATGGTAGATGGTAGTAACTGGCGGTGATAGAGAGCAGGATGGTATGCATGCATGCACTTGTTCAAACCAGAGCATCAAGGCGAACCTAGCTAGGGTGGCGGCACCCAGAATTAGTCAACTGAGTGACAACAATGACGATGTTTGGCGGCAGCACTTTGAACCTCACGGTGACAAGCCTCTATAGGGAGGAAGGGGACGAGCGAGGAGCTCCCTGAGGACCAGTGGCTCACCGTGATTGCGATGGATGGGTCATCGAGGCAAGAGAGGGCTAGGATTTACGGTGACAGCAACGGTTAGAGTTAGGGACGGAGGCTTCAATTGACTCAATTGTAGTTGTACTAGCTTGCGTGTTTCTAGGCAAAAGAAAGAGGAGAGCATGACAGTGTCGATGGTAGGCTCAGATGGGCGAGAATATGCCGGAGACAGTGGGGAACCAACGGTGATTGGGGCTAGGGTTTGGGTACTCACAAGCAGAGGGAGGAGAGGGATAAAGAGGAAAATCTAGGCACGACTAGGGCTTCCAGCGGCCATGGTAGGGATCTTATAGACACATGGGGGCAGCATCGGGGATCTTGGCGCCAGTGAAAGGCAGCACTGGCAACACTTAATTGCTTCGTTCTGGGTGAGAAGTGTACAATGCCGATAATGTGGACAAATTAGTATGGTGTCTAGGCTGAAGATGGGTGATGTCTACGCACTTCTATTCTTGTAGACAGTTGTTGGGCCTCCAAGTGCAAAGGTCTGTAGAACAGTAGCAAGTTTTCCCTTAAGTGGATTACCCAAGGTTTATCGAACTCAGGGAGGAAGTGGTCAAAGGTATCCCCTCTCAAGCAACCCTGGAATCAAGATACAAGAAGTCTCTTGTGTCCCCAACACACCCAATACACTTGTCAGGTGTATAGGTGCACTAGTTCGGCGAAGAGATAGTGAAATACAAGTGGTATAGATAATTATAAGTGGTAACAGTGATAGAAAATAGCTTTATGGCGTGGAAAAGACTAAAGTAAAACTGAAATAAAGATAGAAGCAAGCAAACATGTAATAGATCTAATAGCAAACGGTGTTTCAGTGCTTAGAAACAAAGCCTAGGGATCATACTTTCACTAGTGAACACTCTCATATAAATATATTCTTCTTTATGATACTACGCTGAACTACTCTCCGGTTGGACTCTCTAATCCATGGTAGGGCTATAACAGCACACCTCAAAGTTCATCTTTCCCATCTAGATAACCCCACACTATCACCTTCAGTACTAGATGGGTCCAACAAACACCACAGTTTCATAAAGACATCCAACTCCAAATATAACTCATAACAAGTATTTATAATCTCTAGCCTAAGTGCCACCATGATGTGCACGCTGTCACTTTCACACACACGGGGAGAGCAGAGATCTATTAAAGCACTTGAGTAGCAAAGTAGATCTATAGATTACAAAGCTCATGATCTCAATAAGATCATGCATAGAGAGAGATGAAAACATAGCTACCGGTATAACCCTTAGCCTCGAGAGAGAACTACTCCCTCATCATCATGGGAATCAACAATGGTGATGGAGATGGCGGTGGAGATCGATGGAGATGGCTCCGAGGCACTTCCCCGTCCCGGCAGGGTGCTGGAATAGAGACTTTCTATCTCCTGAATCTCCCCTTCGGTGGCGGCGGTGCTGCGGAACTTTTCGTGGCTGGAGGCTTGACGATTTAGGGATTTTGCATTGGGAGGCATATTATAGGAGAAGAGGCAAGGTCGGTGGGCGGCCAGGGGGCCCACACCACTTGGTGGCACGCCCAGGGCTAGCCCGCGCCACCACATGGTGTGTCCGCCCTGTGGCCCCTCTCTGTCTCGTCTTCTGGCTCCGTGAGTCTCCCGGTAAAATATTGACTTTGGCTTTTGTCCGGTCCAATTCCGAGAATATTCATTTTCTGACTTTCCTGGAACCAAAAACAGCAAAAAACAGGCAACTGGCACAGTCGCATCTTGTTAATAGGTTAGTCCAATAAAGTGTATAGAAATACTCCAAAGTGTGGGCAAAACATAAGAAAGTTGATACTAAACAAGCATGGAACAACAAAAATTATAGATACGTTTGCAACGTATCAATGGGCTAGCTGCTGCTGCTATCTACTACAACAACACTTTTTTATTTCCTTTTTCTCATTTCATATTTTTCAATTCCAATTCATTTATGGTTTTAAACATTCCAAAAAATATCAAAATATTTACATAATAGTTCAAAACACTTAGGGGCCCTCATACGTTTTGGGCTCCACAACTTTTGTAACTTTAGAAATTCAAAACAATTTTAAAATTATTTTCAAAGAGGGAAGGAAAAAGTAGTTAGGGTTTTAGGGTTTTGTTTCACTCTTGCATTTATTTTTATTTCTTCAGAAAACACCATGATGCACATGATATGCTCAATTCAAACCTAATTATATATTACTAGAACTAGGGATGTTACAAACTCAGAAAATGAAGCTGGTCCACACAATGGTGGGTCCATATAGGGTTTTATATCCTTATATATTGTATAAGTCGTTTCGTCCAGGGAAGAGATGAAATTATCTTTGTACTGCTATATGTCTCTATCTTTCTAAGTGTTCGAATAATTTATGTATTCGTCAACTATGTTTTCTATGAATGGTGAAACACATTATTTTTGCGTTCAGACATCAAATGATGTTACGTCTAACTGATGTGTAGTGAGTCAAAGGTGCCTTCCACGAATGTGCCATCGCCCTGGGTTGTCAGCCGTGTCCCAGGGGGCACGAAGAGAGGTTTAGTATATTAGAATATGTGACAATAAACTACAAAGTTCATTTATGAATTTGCATGCATCACTTGACTTTACAAATCTTGGTTTATGGTTGTTATAGTTTGCATTCCACTTGCCATACCTAAGCTCCTCATAAGCTATGTGTGTTTGGTGTTTATTTTGTTAGTTTATACAACGCCGCTTATCCTTTGCACTTGGGTTGCTCTCGGTTCTTACCATTGATATATTAATATCTACAAGGTGAGATATGGTGTAGCATCCTTAAATCCAATTTTCACATTTGGCCCTGCAAGAAACATGTCTAGGTACTCCGGAAATGATGATGAAATTTATGAAGAATCCACGATGAGACACATCGACATCGAATCCACGAGAATAGATGGCATGATGGAGAACTACACCAACAATGGATACGCATATGCTTGGAGGTCTTCAATAACTACAACGACAATGACTCTGCATGCTTATCGCATCTGGCACATCCCCATAGAGGAGGGTGTTAGTGGCATGACCGATGGTTCTTTTCCATGGAGCATGCTTTACCTGCCATGGACCAAGTCCATGGTGAAAAGTAGCTTTAAGCACTTGTCCACTCTTTCGTATCCATGTGGCAACCCTTCCTGCCAAGATATTTTGGGAAGAGGATCAGGGCGCCTATAAGAAGGGAAGTGTTGCAACTTAGCAAGGGGATCGGATCCTGACCCGTCCTTCATCTACCTTGGAAACCTAGATTCCAAACCCTAGATCTAATTGCTCGATCAACACCCTTGTACTATAAACCTCGCCAAGCAGTATAATCAATCCAGATAAGCAGGAGTAGGGTTTTACACTGTACGATGGCCTAAACCTAGGTACTCCTTGTGTCTTTGTCATGTGTGTGTACTTGCCGATTTCCATGGTCACCAAGGGTCCGAAGTTTGCGTGTTCAGCCCCTAGATTTCGATAAACATCCTACATCATGAGATACCCTAGTTCCCTTGTGGACACAAATCTTCGATGAAGAGGGAGCAGTCCACCTCTAAAATATGGGTTTGTGGCAATATCTTGATCTATTTCTCTCTTGATCTATCATTTTTATAGTACCGTATGAGCTGCCCAACATGATTATGGTCATCTATGTAATTCCTATGTGGTGGATCTTTATTCTATGAGTTGATATTTGAGATTGGAATTCTATTATGTGTGAGATCTATTGGTAGATGCATATTGTGTACCCATTTCTTAAGTACTTGTTTTGATCCAACATGTATGAGAGGGTGTGTGGGGGAGGGCGTGTGTATTTGTTGGAGTAACATGGTGGTGGTGATTGGATAGTCATAGCAAAATTCAAGATCCACTATGGTTTTTACCTTTATTTTGCTACCTCGCTAGGGTTTAAGTGAATTCATGTGTTATAATATCATCTAGTGACACCAAAGATGTGTTGGAGATATGCCCAAGAGGCAATAATAAATTTGTTATTATTATATATTTGTGTTTATGATAAATGTTACATCCCATGATATAATTGTATTAATAGGACACACTAATACTTGTGTGTTTTGTAAACATAGAAGAGTCCCTAGTAAGCCTCTTGTTAAACTAGCTTGTTGATTAATAGATGATCATGGATTCCTGATCATGGACATTGGATGTTATTAATAACAAGATCATATCATTAGGATAATGATGTGATGGACACACATCCATAGTAAGCATAGCATAAGATCAAGTCATTAAGTTCATTTTGCTACAAGCTTCCAAATACATAGTAACCTAATCCTTTGACCATGAGATCATGTTAATCACCATCACCGGATGAGTGCTTTGATGACATCAAACACCACTTTGTAACTGGGTGGTTATAAAGGTGGCATTAGGTATTCTGAAAGTATGTGTTGAAGCGCCTGGATCAAGAATGGGATTTGTCCATCCTAATGACAGATAGATATACTCTGGGCCCTCTCGGTGGAATGTCATCCAATTGGCTTGCAATCATGTGACTAGGTCACTAGGGATGTCATATCACGGTACGAGTAAAGAGTACGTATCAGTAATGAGTTTGAACTAGGTATAGAGATACCGATGATCAAACCTCGGATAAGTAGAGTATCGTGTGACAAAGGGAATCGGTATCGTATGTTAATGGTTCTTTTAATCACGAAGTTATCGTTGAATATGTGGGAGCCATTATGGATCTCCAGGTCCTACTATTTGTTATTCATCGGAGAGGTGTCTCGATCATGTCTGCATAGTTCGCGAACCATAGGGTGACACACTTAAGGTTCGATGTAGTTTTAAGTAGATATGGAATGTGAGTTGGAGACCGAATGTTGTTCGGAGTCTTGGATTGGGTCCAGGACATCACGAGGATATCTAGAATGGTTTGGAGAATAAGATTCATGTAAAGGAAGTCAACTTCTAGGGTTCGGAAAAGTTTTCAGTATTTTGACCAGAGCTTCTAGAATGTGCTAGAGGGACACCCGTGGGCCCACCACCCTAGGAAGGGCCACATGGGCTGAGGGTATGCTGCGGGGGGCATGGGCCAGCCACACCAGGACCAAGAGGCCCAACCAGCCAACCCCTAGGGTTTGGGGGGAAGACTTGGGAGGCAAGTTTGCTCCCTCCCCTCCCCTTGCACTGGCCCTAGAGGTGGAGGGAAAAGGGTGCAGCCTTAGCTGCACCCCTCCCTCTATATAAAGAGGGAAGGGGAGGGCTCACACCTCCCCACACCTCAACCCTAGCCGCCATACTCCTCCTCCTCTTCCTCCTATTCAGGCTTAGGCGAAGCCCTCCAGGATTCTCTCCTCGACCACCACCACCACGTCGTCGTGCTGCTATGATTCCGAGGGGATCTACTACCTCCGATGACTGCTGGAATAGGGAGAGGAAGATCCTCATCGACTCCGTATGTGTTACTGAGTGCAGAAGTGCTGCTAGAACTCGGCGCCGGAAGGATCGTCAATATGATCTTGAGATCGGCAAGTGATCGACTACATCAACCATAAGATCCGATCTCGTTAACGCTTTAGATCTTTGAGGGTTAGTTCTCATCTGTCTCGTTGCACCTATCTCGTAGATTAGATCTTGGCTTTTCCATAGATTGCATCTTAGTTTCATTCATTCTTGCCGTAGAATTTTTTTGTTTTACATGCAACGAACCCTACAAGATGAACTTTTTTGTTCAAGGTAGCACATTTTTATTCAAACATCATGTCAAAGGACCAAAGGATATACTCTATTTATTATTAATTCTAGATTGAATGGACTTTTTCCTTTCTAGAGGAGTATAATTGATATGTGTTGCATCGTTTTTTAAATAGGACATGATGCCCATATGAATGCTTATCATACACATAGTAAAGGTTCATCAATATTTTATTGCTTATGAATTCTTTTATGTCCATTACACCTTATGGGAGAATAGACAAGTGAACCCATGTACTTCGGTCCACTTTTTATTATAATAAACAACTTTTCATCACTTTTATTGTCTTTTATATTTTCTGAATTAATTAAATTTAAAAATACAAAAACACTTTTACTATTAGCAAACACAAACAAAAATTCAAAAGACCTTTACCTTATTAGTTTTTACTTTCTTATCTAGTTATAGATTACTTTTATATATTTATAGTTTTTTTTTCAGTTTTACTAATATGAACCTTGTGCTTGACAACCACATGGTGGAGTTGGGGACATAAGGCAAATACTTTCTTTTGTAGGTTGCTTGAAGAAGAAAAGTGGATAAGTCTCTAGCCAATTCCCCAAGAGTTCGATATAAACCCTCGAGTCACCCTTGTGGGGAAAAGATGCTTTCTACAACACTCTGCACATGGATTCCAATGAGTTGATACACATAGAGTTATTGCCATCACCTGTCGTTGAGGATGATGGCAAAGGTAGGGAAGATCATCTATGCATTGATGAGTTCCGCCAGCATTGGTTTGAAGCTCCTAGGGTTGTTGATATAGTATTGGAATCGTAGTCGGGGGGGCATGGCTTTGGCTGCATCATTAACGACAACAATATCATTACATGTGGCCACCACCTTCGGCATATGATATGCTATTGGTCCCACGGCTCCATCTTTAGCAATGACTTGATCATTAGCTATGTTGTCTGCGTTCATCGTGTAGACATGTTGGACTGTTAGAGGTTGGTCTATGAGTTTGGCCTCATACTCCCTCATCATAGCCTAGTATTCCTCTGAATTGCCTGATTAGAAATCAACGTCGCTGATATTAGATTCGAGTGTCTACATGATGGATTCACAATCATCCTAGCCCTCCTTAGAGGCAGAGCCTGGTCTATATCCACATAACCAATGAAGGAACTCGTTAGCTTTTCGGAGAGCTGGGATGCTGCATGATCTCCATCATTGACTGCATGTAATACCCCCGAATCGGGTCTATGCAGATCTTAACATATCCACCAAAACCCGCATATAAGTGATTCAAAGACGCCCACTAGGCACTTTCATTTGGGTGGATTTTATTACAAGTAGTTACATCACAATTGGTTTACAATAGAATCCGTAAGAGTCCTGGAGAATAACTAAGCAACATCCATAAACCAGCCCATGCCAAGCCAGAAGGGTAACCCTGCTAATGTCGTCAAACTCATATCTGTCAAAGACAAAGGGTGATGGTGAAGGGCAAAGGAAAACAAAAAGAGAGCAGTCAGTACTGAGGCCAATACACGGCGAGTCTTAGAATTTGGTGGCTCTCACCTACATTGGTATGGTGGGCTCAGCGGCAGCAAAGTTTACACTATCTAACTTATAAAGATGTGCTACAACTTCGGCTATTAGAGCGACATAAGAGAGTGCTATATGGTAACTAGAATATAACACCAAACATAACCCATCCGAAGTTTTCCCCCTCGAAGACTAGTCGAGGAAGTCCTCTTGCAAAACACACACGTTGCAATTTTAATTATTCAATTGTTTAGTTGGTAAGGCTAATTACTAGTCATATTATTATTGGAAAAGCATTAGTGGTGTTGTCTATGATCAGGACAATGTACTCCTGAGGTGTCCATAACCGTGGACACACGGCTTCTCAAAAAGATTTTCCGTGCAGGGGTGCACTACTGTACCCAAACGCATGTTCAATCCTCCAGGAAACATATTACGCATGCCTTATGTATCTCACAACAATAACTGTCCCATAACTATGCGTGTAACCTTAAGTATCACCTACTGTATTGACCCAACCAGGAGGTGCAACGATTCTCAAGGGTGGTACAACGTTTGTGTCTACGGTCGACAAGGTCATAGATCCACTATGGAAGATGACCTATCAGGCATACCGCATTTATGTATGCAATGTAGATGTTGTCCACCAAAATATCAAGTCCGAACACATATCCAACTCACCCATGTCTGAGGACATATTATGCGTATGCACCAAATGAAAAACCAACATGTGACCCTCTAGATAAATGAATAGCTCCGGTAGTTGAGGGGGTATCCTAGAGGCCCCCATGTTTGGTTAGTGCGATATTCTGAAAACTGGTATCGTAGAACAAATGGTTCCTAGGTCGACTCAAGCATTCCCCAAAGGTGGTCGCTGTCAGGGCCTTATCATCAGGTGAAACCATAACCAACTTCACCAATTAAATTATCATGGTATCAACCATATCCAGATATCATGGTTCACCTGTATGAGAGTGGTACTAAGCATGCCTATGACTTGCAAGGGCAAAGCTAGCTACTCAAACAAAGGCAATAGGATAACCAAAGCAATATAATAGTGCAAGTAAATAAAGGTATGGTGCTAAAGCATCAACAATAAAGGATAGTAGTAGACAAAGAAAGGAAGTAAAGACTATAAAAGAAAAATAGGTAGAAGGGGGAGAATGCTCGCTTGAGAAACAATGTCGGTAACGAAAAGACTTGTCGCAACTCGCATGAACTCATTGTCCTATCTAGTGAAGAAACAAAACACTAGAAAGAACACTGTGTTGGGAATATGCCCTAGAGGCAATCATGTATGATGCCATTCCCAATGTATTCATAAAGTTATTGTCCATGTATGAACTACTGATATGTATCATTGAATATGTGATTCGATTGTGGAACTATATATTTATGTTTGTCATACTAATTGTCCTTGGTCATTGAGGTTGTGATGGACACGCAACTTAGACTAATGTGAAAGTCGGCTAATGACTCGGTTCCACTTGTCATGGGCATGGTGATGCTATTCCGACTTACACTGATTTGGCTAAAGAGTTTAGCAAATCGGACTGACCCACAGTTGACATGCAACGAGCATATTGTAATTTGTAGTCTCAAGCAATAGAATCCATTGACCTGAGGTGATCGCATGATCCGATTTGTCGATCACCAGCTTAGGTCCTATCAAATGTTGTATCATAAATGGGAAGTTATAAAGGTAGGGTTCGGGTAGGTTGTGAAGCAAGCTGCATGACGTGGATTACCAAGATGGGATTTGCCCTTCTGTAATGGAGAGATATTCTCTAGGCCCTCTCGTGTGATATGATTCGGAAGCATGGCTATGCGTGACTTGGTTAAGTGTTAACCAAGGATTGGACTAAGTGAATCGTATATCACGGAACGGGAAGAGAGAGTCGAGCTATTAAAGGGATGGCAACAACTCACCTATATCTTGACAAGATATATCGCGAGGCAATGACTTGGACAAAAGTCACACTGAGAAAGGTTTGTCTTCTGACTTTACGACGCTTGGGAGTTGGCACGTCTTGCTAGAGGCCGCTACCAACTATCGACTCGGAATGGTGACTCGTGTCGTGTCCAGGTGTACGTAAACCTACAGGGTCACACACTTAAGGGTAAGGAACCCATGTGGAGTAGATCCATGTGGAGATTGGGGTATGGCCTAGATGGGCCTCAAGCGTTGAGCCTAGCTAGGAGTGTATAAAAGTGGAGTGACAACGGATTGTCCCTAACCTAGCCGTCACTTTCTCCACTCCAATTTCGAGCTAGACAGGATCTAGCAGTCCTTTGCCTGGAGCTCCTTCATGTATGTGTGGATACCAGTAGAGGCGTTGCACGTGTGGCCGCTGGGGACAAGGAGGTCCGCGGGGATCTGGACATGCTGTACGGGGATCGTTCGGCACGACATCAACTGACGCGCTTCATCAATAATCTGCACTTGCGCGTCTAGTGGTAAATCTCGTGGCTTATCACCTGAGCTAGATCTTGGGATCACCGCTTAGGGGAAAAGGTTTTTTGTTTATCTCTGCATGGCCCAACACACTGGATGCAATATTTAATACTACGACAGAAGATACAACATGTTTATGTTATGATGCATGGCATGGCAAGATGCGATACAATCTGGCAACATTAAGCGGAGTCAGAATTCTGACAATTAGTTGGACGGTTCAAGTTATTTAGGTACCCCACAATTTAAATGTTGGATAGCATGTCAAGAGTATGGCATAGATGAGCTACGCAATTTAAATGGATTCGAGATAAGACAAAATATCCCGCATATACACACGATATTTAAATATTAGGTGAATCGACAAAATACCCCAAAAAACCAAAATATGTATGCAAGCACGAACAATTTAATATGACACGATCTGTGGTATTTATACATAAATAAGGAAGGGATAGGGGTCACACGTTTAGGGTCAGAGGACTTGGTACCAGAGGGGTTCGGGTTTGGTATTCGTAGTTCAAGAAGGAGAACTTGGGTGTTTGGTTCGGTTGTCGGTGTCGGACTCGGTTTCGGCATCATTAGGTCTTCAGATCAAGGAAGAAGATCTTGAAGTCTCGTGAGGAAGATCTTGGGGTCAACGATCTTCATCTACATGTCGGCATACTCGGTGCCTTCTTGGTACATCTTCACGTGTCTACCTTGGTGTCTCAAACAATATAACATCATTGTCAAAGCGGAGATCTTGGAAACATTGTGTTGGCCTGGGATCAATGACGAGAAGTGAGCCGCTGGACGGAGCACTCATGGGAGGTCACGAGATCTTGGTCAGGCTCAGTTCAACACTTCAGAACATGTGTCTCAACACCACAGCTAGATCAACTATTGTCGCAGGCAGGTGCAGAGAAGAACACACCAGGGTCAAGAACTAGAGAAGGTCTTGGCGGTGGCAACTCGGTCAGTGACACATAGATCGAGTCAGAGCATCAAACATGCTTTGGAGAAGGGGGCGAGTGATGTCTACGCACTTCTATTCTTGTATACAGTTGTTGGGCCTCCAAGTGCAGAGGTTTGTAGAACAGCAGCAAGTTTTCCCTTAAGTGGATCACCCAAGGTTTACCGAACTCAGGGAGGAAGTGGTCAAAGGTATCCCCTCTCAAGCAACCCTGCAATCAAGACACAAGAAGTCTCTTGTGTCCCCAACACACCCAATACACTTGTCAGGTGTATAGGTGCACTAGTTCGGCGAAGAGATAGTGAAATACAAGTGGTATAGATAATTATAAGTGGTAACGGTGATAGAAGATAACTTGATGGCGTGGAGGAGACTAAAAGAAAACTTAAATAAAGATGGCAACAAGGAAACATGTAACAGATCTAGTAGCAAACGGTGTTTCATAGCTTAGAAACAAGGCCTAGGGATCATACTTTCAATAGTGAACACTCTCATATAAATATCTTCTCTTTATGATACTACTCTTAACTACTGTCCGGTTGGACACTCTAATCGACGGTAGGTCTATAACAACACACCTCAAAGTAAGCCCTTCCCATCTAGAAAACCCCACACTGTCACCTTGAGTACTAGATGAGTCCAACAAATACCACAATTTCATAAAGACATCCAACTCCAAATATAACTCATAACAAGTATTTGTAATCTCTAGCCTAAGTGCCACCATGGTGTGCACACTATCACTTTCACACACATGGGGAGAGCAGAAATCTATTAAAGCACTTGTGTAGCAAGGTAGATCTATAGATTACAAGCTCATGATCTCAATAAGATCATGCATAAAGAGAGAGATGAACACATGCTACCGGTAGAACCCTTAGCCTCGAGAGAGAACTACTCCCTCCTCATCATGGGAATCAACAATGGTGATGGAGATGGTGGTGGAGATCGATGGAGATGGCTCCGGGGGCACTTCCCCATCCCGGCAGGGTGCTAGAATAGAGACTTTCTATCCCCCGAATCTCCCCTTCGGTGGCGGCGGTGCTGCAGAACTTTTCGTGGATTTTTGATTGACCATCTAGGGTTTTTGCCTCTGGAGGGGCCCACTCCACCTGGTGGCGCGGCCAGGGGGACCCGCGCCACCCTATGGTGTGGCTGGCCCCTGGCCCCTCTTCATCTCGTCTTCTGGCTCCGTGAATCTTCCGGGAAAAATCGACTTTTGCTTTTGTCCGGTCCAATTCCGAGAATATTCATTTTCTGACTTTCTTGGAACCAAAAACAACAGAAAACAAGCAACTGGCATTGTGGCATCTAGTTAATAGGTTAGTCCAAGAAATCATATGAAAAGTACTCCAAAGTGTGGACAAAACATAAGAAAGTAGATAAAACCAAGCATGGAACATCAAAAATTATAGATACATTGGCAATGTATCAACATCCCCAAGCTTAACTCCTGCTCGTCCTCGAGTAGGTAAGTGAGAAAAAGAAAGAATAATTTTGGAGGTGACATGCACTATATAAACTTGATCAAAGTATTTGTAAAACATTGATAGCTGGGATCATAGTACTTCAACATAGCATGAAAGGCAAAGTTCTTGCAATAAGACAAAGAAACTATGATGCAACATGAAAAGGCACAAACAAAAGATTCATGAATAACAATGCTTTGCAAGACGTTTGTTTGTTTCACATAAAGAAAACATAGCATAATAGTATTCAGCTTGTCCCTCATAGAGTAGCAAATATAAATGCATAGGACACCTTCAAAGTTCATAAGAGTGACTAGATACAAATAGTTTAAAACAAGCAATATCAAGTTATGCATCAATCAACTAGTCTTGGGACAATGCACATAGAACTAAGAATGGACACTATGCTCTCAAAGTAAGTGCATAAAGATAGAAGGTGGAGACTCAATATATAAGTGGAAGAAAGGCCTTCATAGAAGGAAGTAGGGATTCAAGTCTCATAAAGAGCTTCCAAAAATTATGGTACTTAATAGCTTTCAGCTCTCATTGCCCCTATCATAAGCATCTTGAAGGTGATTAAGGTTAAAGTGACACAACTAAGAGGATATGCTTGGCAAGTTATAAGCTGAAATCTCATGCCCCTTACTTATGAATACCAAACCTCATGCTACTCAACTTTAGTCAGAAGTAAGCTCTTGTCATTGTAAGTACATGTGTATCATAAAGAACCGCCAACGGGGTACCCCTTGCACATAACACAGGAGTTATCCCATAATCAAAATGACAAGGCAAGCAGACAATGAGCATCTCAGCGATCTTTTTATTTGCTATTTGAATAGGTTTTTATTGAGGATGCTTCATAGAGTGCTCATTATGGTGATGCTGGAAGTTTCCACCATGATTAGGCATGGCTTAGGCTAGCGGCCTAGGCGTTTCTCTAACAGACATACAAACTCCATGATCTTACAAGTTCCACTTTTATTTCACATCGTCGGGATCCATAAGCAAAAGAACATGATATCAACGCGGTACAAAGTACAAGTGCAATGTTGAAAGCATTCCCCATGATACATGGTTCTGCCAATTTCAGCTTATAAAGCGCAAGCATATACGCAACAAAGAAGGACCCAATGGTTCAAGTGTATTAAATGCAAGAAAGTAAAGTGTGCCATCAATTTCGTGAGAGCTTTAATCACTAGTTTTCTCATAACATGTTTAATTCGGAAGATAAACAAAAGCATGAATATACTTGGAATAGCATAAGCTAGTAGGTAGGTATGGTGGACTCTTTGGAATAACTTGGTTTAGGGAGTTGGATGCATGAGTGGAACTCATACTTGGTTGTGGAGGCTAGCAAAAGACTGGGAGCGACAAACTAAGAGAGCAATAATGGCCATAATCATGTAGAGCGACCAAACATCATTGATCAAAGCATCAAGTGATACTACAAGTTGAAAACTAAAGGATCATAAAGGCTTATGGAGACTTGGGATAGTCATAACATGGTGTGAGAATGCGCCAAGTCAACCCAAATAAAGCATCAAAGGAGAATACCACTATACTATGCTTTAATATGCTAAAACAATGCATGATTCATCCAAGGCACATTAAGCAATCTCAATTGTTTATAACAAGTCATGCTACAACAAAGAATAATAAGCATAAAGCCCAAACAATATCAAGCATGGCATGACAGAGCATAGGCCACAGTCGAAAACGAGCTCTTTTTAACACTAAAGCATGAACTTTCCTACTCTTTTCCAAACCAAACCAAACTATTTGCAAACCAGAGTATTAAAGAGGGGGTCCAACCAATTTATTCAACAAACTAAGCAAACCAAGAAAAATAAAACCAAAACAAAAACGAAAAAGAAGACGCTCCAAGAATGTAACACCCTCAAATCGGCCCTATGCAAGTTTTAGCCCTTTCCGCCAAACCCGCATAGAAACGATTCAAGGACGCCCACCAGGCACTTTCGTGCGGGTGGAAAACGGAGTAATACCATTACACAACAGTCCTCGATGGGACCCACAAAACAGATATATATACAACAACGACTCATCTTGTCAAGAATACAGATATAAAATACAAAGATTCAAATCACCTTGAAATCGATAGAGCGTCCGACTACGGACAAGATGCAAATGGGGCTAAGAGCCCTGAAGAATAACCAATGGCATCCATAACCCTGTCCAGGCCAAGCCAGAAGGGTAACCCTGCTAACGACGTCGATCTCAAACCTGCTAAAACAAAAGGGGTGCCGACAAAGGGTAAAGGAAAAAGAGGAGCGTCAGTACTGAGGCCAATACACGGCGAGGCTAGAATTCGGCGGCTCTTGCCTACATAGGTATGGTGGGCTAAAGCGGCATCGCAGTGGCACTAAACAACCCATAGAGACTCGGTATCACTAGCGGCTATCAGAGAGGGGTAAGAAAGACCTAATCAGATCCAACCTGAGACTACACCAAACAAACCCATCCTGGTATTTCCCCCCTCGAGACCAAATGAGGAAGTCGGACCAAGGAACTCACACAGTTGGCAATTTTACTCATTCCATTATAGTTGCAGCAATTACTAATTATATATAGAAAGCATGAGTCATCCTGATAGCATAAGTAGTGGGCACCTTTAGTTAACATTCCGTTGTAGTTGGAACATTTACTAGTCAGATATAATTGTCCTGAGGAATCCCAAACCCAACAATTGTTGGCACTTTTATCACATTCCATTGGAGTTGCAATACTTACTAGGCAGGTATAGTATGACACAGATCACCACAGATCCACCAGATGTTGGCATTTTTAATTTACATTCCGTTATAGTTTAATCTGATTATTAGTCATATGTTAAGTCAAGTTTATAGCACTTCTTTAGTTATGCTTGTCTATGATCGAGATACTGTGCTCCAAGTCGTCCATAACCGCGGACACGGCTTTCAGAAAGTTTTACCCTCCAGGGGTGCACAAATAGCAACATACACTCGATCAACCTCGGAAAAACAAAATCAAAACCCAACGAGGCCTTCACGACAAAGCGATCACAGGATTCATAAAATATTTCAGGGGGCCACCCCACTAAGCTACCCGCAACGAAGTTGGCCGGCTCCGGAACGGACCCAGGGTTTGCGTCAATGGTTGTAAACGACTGGGAACCCGAAAGTGTGACTGGGCTTGTCGATACCGCGAAAACACTCTGCAATCCTAAAAAGTACAGGTGCTCCATGCACAATCTCAAGTAAAGCAGTAAACATGGCATAAGTACAGGATAGTAAATAAAACCCCAAACTAGTTTGTGGCCCCAAGAAATATAAATGAATCAAGCTCTGGCTCAGGCGGGTCCACGGCCTCCCGGATGTGGATAGTGCGAAAAATCAAGGAACAGGTATCAAGTACTCGGGGTCCTACGGGACACAAGTGAGCGTGGAAGAACCAAATAACATCTATTGCCCACCGATGCCTCTGCATTTGTTATATCTAGCATTTTAATAGTTGTATTTAAAGTCATGATCAACTCCACCATAAACATCTACCAGCATTCCAACAATTGTGGTACTCGACATCACGAGATCGCACTTGAGCAAGCAACTACGACTCGCAAGGCCAGCTATCTACCAAACAACAGGTATTAGGAGGTGTCCATGGCAATATAGAGGCTGTATGGGATATAACTGGTGCACGGAAACTAAAGTATCGCGACACGGATAGCAATAGATCAATAGAAGGTAGTAAAAACTATAAATGCAAAATAGGTAGAAAGGGGGAGAATGCTCGCCTGGGAAACACTGCCGAAGGTTCATATCCGGAGAACTTGTCGATACTCGCATCAACTCATCGGCCTAATCTGCAAAGAAGCAAAGCACTAAAAGAAACACCGGATGCAATATTTAATACTACGACAGAAGATCCGGCATGCTTATGATATGGTGCATGGCATGGCACAGATGCGGTGCAATTAGACAATATTAAGCGGAACCGGGGTCCCGACAATTCATTACGCGGTTCAAGTTATTTAGAACCCCCGCAATTTAAATGTTGTCTTAACAAGGCAACTCGTGGCATCGGTTCGCTACACAAATTTAAATGGAGTTCGAAATAAGACAAAAGTATCCCGCATATTGGCTCCATATTTAATTATGAGGTAAATCGGCATAATGCCCCCAACCCACAGACAGGTATGCATGCATGAACAATTTAATATGCGATAGTTGATAATGTCATATTATAAAAATAGGGGCTCAGGAAAAGGTTCACACATCTGGGTTCGGACGATCTTGGGGTTTGATGTGGTTCGGGGTCCGGACTCAGGGATCCAGGGTTCGACGGGGATCGATCACGGCGGGAACATTCTCAGACAATGGAGTAGATCTTGGCGTTCCAGGACGAAGGACTTGGTTTGGCGTCGGAGGATCATCGGGTTCACCCTGGTCGGTGTCGATCTTCCCGTCGATGGCGAACTTGAATGGATTGGGTACCGGTGGTCTTCGGGTCCGTGTAGGAGATCTTGCCGCCTATGACGAAGAACTCAGGTTCGGACGGAGGTATTGGCGTTCCGATGGTCGGTCTTCGGGGTCGAAGAACTTGGCGCGCCAGGGTTTGGTCTTCAGATCCGAGTAGAAGAACTTGGCATTCCATGGCGATCTTGGCGTCTTCTGATCCGGGTCTCACATCTGGGAAGGAGATCTTGTGGTTCCAACTCATCACCGGTCGCAGGCAACAGTCGATATGGATGGAAGTAGATCTTGGCAGGATCGATGCACTCGTCACGGGGTCGGTCTTCGGGTCATCGGGTCCATGTAAAAGATCTTCAGAGTCTGTGACGGAGGTCTCGGGTTCTAGTTCTGCTCGTGACGATGGAGATCTTGGGTCAGGCACCGATGGCCTGCTTGTACCGTCTTGATGATGGAGATCTTGTCGAGGGTTTTGTAGCGGAACTAGCATCGACACCGTAACAACACCCACACCACAGATGGCTACAAAAAGCGTGTTGAACAACATCCACCACAACCACGAGGCTATAGGGCACTTATGAAAACATCACAGCTGGCTTCGAAGGCGCCTGGGCAAAGCCGCGCGACCGGGGCAGCGGGCGGCGGATCCAGGCAGGGATGTGAGAGCGCGAGGCAGAGGACGGCCTGCCACAGCGCAGGTGGGTGGAGGCGACGCGGAAGAAGCACGAGGCGGGGCCCATGTGCTGGCCAAGGGAGGGGAGCTCGGCGGCGAGCAGAGAGAGCCCGTGGTGGCGGAGAGGGGGTGCGGTGTAGGGCATTGGTCGGTGGAGCTCGGGAGGAAACCGATGGGGCCGAGGCGGACGAGGTCGGCCGGGCCTTGACAGCGAAGCCGCAGCGGCGGTTGTCGAGCCCGATGAGGCGAGGAGGAGGCGTAGCACGGTGGAGGGCAGAGAGGGCTACGGCCGGCGCTGCGATGGCGGGGCTCGGCTCGAGCGGCCAGAGAGGAGCTCGGGCCAGTGGTGGTCGAGCGGTCCGAGGGCGGCGGATGGCGGAGCGCAGAGGGCAGCCTCGGAGGCGCTCGTGCGCGAGGTCGGGGACGGCAGTGCTGCAGTCGATGCAGAGGCCAGCGGAGCGCGCAAGTTGGGAGACGCTGACGAGGTCGACGCGGAGAAGGCGGCCGGGCTCGCGGGCAAGGGGCAGAGGGGTGAGGCCATAGCCCTGGCAGCGGCAGAGGAGGCGAGCGGGCTGCTTCGACGAGACGGGAGGGAAGGGCGACGCCATGAGAGGAAGGCGGGCTCGCCGGCGCGGGGAAGCGGGGAGAGGGGGTAGCTGCGGGGTGCACGCGAGCGGGGCAAACGGAGCGGCGGGGCCGGTGCTGGATCTCCAGGCGGCGGAGGGCGGCGTTGCATGAGGGAGGAGGCGAGCGATGCAGGCGAGAGAGGGGAGAGGAAGGGAATGCGGGGTAGGCAGGTGGCGTGTGGGACGCGTCCACGGGGTGGGCCAGGCGAAAACAAGAAGGGGGAGCGGGGGTCGCGTGGAACCGTTTGCGGCGTGTCCGCTGCGTGGGAGTGGGGCCAGGGCGGTCGGTTGGACCAGGTGAGGGGGGGTGCGCGCGCGGTTGGTGGCTGGCCGCGCGGATGTGGTGTGCGTCTGTGCGTGTGTGCTCTGTTTGTGGCTGGGTGAGGTGGAGGGAAAAGGGAAGGGATTGGTGAGGTGGCGCGCTGCTATTGGGTGGAGTGAGGTGGAGGCGGGGCTGTGTAGGATTAGGGGTAGGGTATTTGGTAGAAAAGGGTTTGGGTGGTTCTGGTTTTGGTTTATTGGGGATGTCCGGCTGGGCCGTTTCGGGCCTGGTTCGGCTGCCCCCTAAAAATAAAATAAATTTTTGTTTGTTTAAAATGGGGTGTTTGAAAACTGTTTGTAGACGAAACAAAATATTCCGGAGACCCGAGTTTTAATTTGAATAGAGACGGGAATATTTAGAAAACAAAACTAGGTGTTTCGAAAATAGTTTAGACAAAACCCATGCAATATGACATGACGATGCTCGAATGCAAGGTGGCATGATGACATGAGCATGCGGTCATGATGATGCAATGCACAAATACAACGCAATTTTCTAGTAGTGGTTTTTGCGGGGCGCCACAATTCGACACCACTAACAATGGATCTCGCCCTCGAGATCCGCCTCATGGTACCGGGAAGAAGGTCGGCGATCTAAATCTTCTCGCTTCGTGTCGATCCTCGCGACACCACTAATAAATGTTCCTTCTTCGTCTTGAATTTGCGGCACTACCATCAAGGGGTCGTTGCTCGCGTTCGTTGAGAGAACACTCTAGAGAAACAAAGACGAAGATAAAGGTCTCAAAGTATGAGGCTACCTTTCACTTCCATGGAAGGAGTGAGAATTGCATTGATCCTCCAATTCAATGTACAAAGCGAATGATAAGAGTAGTGGTATGGTCATGACTCCATCCCGCACTCAAAACATTACTCGATACACGAATAGTTGAATTATGCAATCAACTCTCGAAATCAGACTGAAGATCTCAACAAGCGGGGTTCGGAAACAAGAAGAGGTGATGCAAGCTCTGCATCAGATCTAGCGTAGATGATGTCGTCACATTGAAGAACACCGGAAGACACAACAAGGAACAGGGAGAAAATCAACAGATGAAGGATTACTCAGGTAGCACGAAGACCGGACGTAGAAGCACCGTTACCAAAGAAGGAAGCGAAAACCCTGAAGGTACGACGGAAACCCAACCGCGAGAATTCCTGGACTCGAAGAAAAGATAAGAGAGCAGATTCAAAACACGCAGAGGTAACAGGAGAACAGCAGAGGGGTAAGGAGTAAAAGCAGACCTAATCAGATCTATCCAACCAATTTTGCACAAATAGTTTTGACACTCTACTTCGGCCGTTAGCTAGGTTATCCTACAGGCTGGACTTGTGGGGTATCGCAACTGCTGGGCTCTGATACCACTCTGTAAAACCCTCAAATCGGCCCTATGCAAGTTTTAGCCCTTTCCGCCAAACCCGCATAGAAACGATTCAAGGATGTCCACCAGGCACTTTCGTGCGGGTGGAAACCGAAGTTATACCATTACACAACAGTCCTCGATGGGACCCATAGAACAAATATATATATACAACAGCGACTCATCTAGTCAAGAAAACAGATATAAAATACAAAGATTCAAATCACCTTGAAATCGATAGAGCGTCCGACTACGGACAAGATGCAAATGGGGATACGAGCCCTAAAGAATAACCAATGGCGTCCATAACCCTGCCCAAGCCAAGACAGAAGGGTAACCCTGCTAACGATGTCGATCTCAAACCTACTAAAACAAAAGGGGTGCCGACAAAGGGCAAAGGAAAAAGAGGAGCATCAGTACTAAGGCCAGTACACGGCGAGGCTAGAATTCGGCGCCTCTCGCCTACATAGGTATGGTGGGCTGAAGCGGCAGCGCAGCGGCACAAAACAACCTATAGAGACTCGGTATCACTGGCGGCTATTAGAGAGGGGTAAGAAAGACCTATTCGGATCCAAGCTGAGACTACACCAAACAAACCCGTCCTGGTATTTCCCCCATCGAGACCAAACGAGGAAGTCGGACCAAGGAACTCACACATGTGGCAATTTTACTCATTCCATTATAGTTGCAGCAATTACTAATTAGATATAGATAGCATGAGTCATCCTGATAGCATAAGTAGTGGGCACCTTTAGTTAACATTCCGTTGTAGTTGGAACATTTACTAGTCAGATATAATTGTCCTGAGGAATCCCGAACCCAACAATTGTTGGCACTTTTATCACATTCCATTGGAGTTGCAATACTTACTAGGCAGGTATAGTATGACACAGATCACCATAGATCCACCAGATGTTGGCATTTTTAATTTACATTCCGTTATAGTTG
The DNA here is from genome assembly GCA_910589775.1 of Avena eriantha. Lineage (NCBI taxonomy): Eukaryota > Viridiplantae > Streptophyta > Magnoliopsida > Poales > Poaceae > Avena > Avena eriantha. The sequence goes on from OU342743.1 coordinate 562,280,675, forward strand.
AATCTGATTACTAGTCATATGTTAAGTCAAGTTTATAGCACTACTTTAGTTATGCTTGTCTATGATCGAGATACTGTGCTCCAAGTCGTCCATAACCGCGGACACGGCTTTCAGAAAGTTTTACCCTGCAGGGGTTCACAAATAGCAACACACACTCGATCAACCTCAGAAAAACCAAATCAAAACCCAACGAGGCCTTCACGACAAAGCGATCACAGGATTCATAAAATATTTCAGGGGGCCACCCCACTAAGCTACCCGCAACGAAGTTGGCCAGCTCCAGAACGGACCCAGGGTTTGCGTCAATGGCTGCAAATGACTAGGAACCCGAAAGTGTGACTGGGCTTGTCGATACCGCGAAAACACTCCGCAATCCTAAATAGTACAGGTGCTCCACGCACAATCTTAAATAAAGCAGTAAACATGGCATAAGTACAGGATAGTAAATAAAACCCCAAACTAGTTTGTGGCCCCAAGATATAGAAATGAATCATGCTCTGGCTCAGGGGGGGTCCATGGCCTCCCGGATGTGGATAGTGCGAAAAATCAAGGAACATGTATCAAGTACTCGGGGTCCTACGGGACATAAGTGAGCGTTGAAGAACCAAATAACATCTATTTCCCAACGATGCCCCTGAATTAGTTATATCTAGCATTTTAATAGTTGTATTTAAAGTCATGATCAACTCCACCATAAACATCTACCAGCATTCCAACAACTGTGGTCCTCGACATCACGAGATCGCCCCTGAGCAAGAAACTACGACTCGCAAGGCCAGCTATCTACCAAACAACAGGTATTAGGAGGTGTCCATGGCAATATAGACGCTTCACGAGATATAACTGGTGCACGGAAACTAAAGCATCGCGGCACGAATAGCAATAGATCAACAGAAGGAAGTAAAGACTATCAATGCAAAATAGGTAGAGAGGGGGAGAATGCTCACCTGGGAAACACTGCTGAAGGTTCATATCCGGAGAACTTGTCGATACTCGCATCAACTCATCGGCCTAATCCGCGAAGAAGCAAAGCACTAAAAGAAACACCGGATGCAATATTTAATACTACGGCAGAAGATCTGGCATGCTTATGATATGGTGCATGGCATGGCACAGATGCGGTGCAATTAGACAATATTAAGCGGAACCGGGGTCCCGACAATTCATTACACGGTTCAAGTTATTTAGAACCCCCGCAATTTAAATGTTGTCTTAACAAGTCAACTCATGGCATCAGTTCGCTACACAAATTTAAATGGAGTCCGGAATAAGACAAAAGTATCCCACATATTGACTCCATATTCAATTATGAGGTAAATCGGCATAATGCCCCCAACCCACAGACAGGTATGCGTGCATGAAAATTTTAATATGCGACAGTTGATAATGTCATATTATAAAAATAGGGGCTCAGGAAAAGGTTCACACATCTGGGTTCAGACGATCTATGGGTTCGATGTGGTTCGGGGTCCGGTCTCAGGGATCCAGGGTTTGACGAGGATCGATATCGGCGGGAACGTTCTCGGATAACAGAGTAGATCTTGGCGTTCTGGGACGAAGGACTTGGTTTGGCATCGGAGGATCATCGGGTTCGCCCTGGTCGGTGTCGATCTTCGGGTCTTCGGGTCCGTGTAGGAGATCTTGCCTCCTGTGACGAAGAACTCGAGCTCGGATGGAGGTCTTGGCGTTCCGATGGATCGGTCTTCGGGGTCGAAGAACTTGGCGCGCTAGGGTTCGGTCTTCGGATCCGAGTAGAAGAACTTGGCATTCCGTGGCGATCTTGGCGTCTTCTGATCCGGGTCTCGCATCCGAGAAGGAGATCTTGTGGTTCCAACTCATCACTGGTCGCAGGCAACAGTCAATGCAGACGAAAGTAGATCTTGGCGGGGATCGATGCACTCGTCACGGGGTCGGTCTTCGGGTCATTGGGTCCATGTAAAAGATCTTCAGAGTCCAAGACGGAGGTCTCGGGTTCTAGTTCTGCTCGTGACGATGGAGATCTTGGGTCGGGCACCGATGGCCTTCTTATACCGTCTTAATGATGGAGATCTTGTCGATGGTTTTGTAGCGGAACTAGCATCGACACCGTAACAACACCCACACCACAGATGGCTAAAAAAAGCGTGTTGAACAACATCCACCACAACCACGAGGCTGTAGGGCACTTATGAAAACATCATGGCTGGCTTCGAAGGCGCCTGGGCGAAGCCGCGCGACCGGGGCAGCGGGCGGCAGATCCAGGCAGGGCCGCGAGAGCGCGAGGCAGAGGACGGCCAGCCACGGCGCAGGCGGGTGGAGGCGACGCGGAAGAAGCACGAGGCAGGGCCCACGTGCTGGCCGAGGGAGGGGAGCTCGGCGGCAAGCAGAGATAGCCCATGGTAGCGGAGAGGGGGTGCGGCATAGGGCGCTGGTCGGCGGAGCTCGGGAGGAAACCGATGGGGCCGAGGCGGGCGAGGTCAGCCGGGCCTTCACGGCGCAAGCCGCAGCGGCGATTGCCGAGCCCGATGAGGCGAGGAGGAGGCGCAGTGCGGCGGAGGGAAGAGAGGGTGACGGCCGGTGCTGCGATGGTGGGGCTTGGCTCGAGCGGCCGGAGAGGAGCTCGGGCCAGTGGTGGTCGAGCGGTCCGAGGGCGGCGGACGGCGGAGTGCAGAGGGCAGCCTCGGAGGCGGTCGTGCGCGAGGTCGGGGATGACGGTGCTGCAGTCGATGCAGAGGCCGGTGGAGCACGCGAGCTGGGAGACGCTGGCGAGGTCAACGCAGAGAAGGCGGCCGGGCTCGCGGGCGAGGGGCAGAGGGGTGAGGCCGTAGCCCTGGCGGCGGCAGAGGAGGCGAGCGGGCTGCTCCGGCGAGACGGGAGGGAAGGGCGACGCCATGAGAGGAAGGCGGGCTCGCCGGTGCGGGGAAGCGGGGAGAGGGGGTAGCTGCGGGGTGCACGTGAGCGGGGCAGACGGAGCGGCGGGGCCGGTGCTGGATCTCCAGGCGGCGGAGGGCGGCGTTGCGTGAGGGAGGAGGCGAGCGATGCGGGCGAGAGAGGGGAGAGGAAGGGAACGCGGGGTAGGCGGTGGCGTGCGGGACGCGTCCACGGGGTGGGCCAGGCGAAAACGACAAGGAGGGGAGCAGGGGTCGCGCGAAACCGCGTGCGGCGTGGCCGCTGCATGGGAGTGGGGCCAGGGCAGTCGGTTGGACCAGGTGAGGTGGGGGTGCGCGCGCGGTTGGTGGCTGGCCGCGCGGATGTGGTGTGTGTCTGTGCGTGCGTGCTCTGTGTGTGGCTGGGTGAGGTGGAGGGAAAATGGAAGGGATTGGTGAGGTGGTGCGCTGCTATTGGGTGGAGTGAGGTGGAGGGGGGGCTGTGTAGGATTAGGGGTACGGTATTTGGTAGAAAAGGGTTTGGGTGGTTCTGATTTTTGTTTATTGGGGGTGGCCGGCTGGGCCGTTTCGGGCCTGGTTCGGCTGCCCCCTAAAAATAAAATAAATTTTTATTTGTTTAAAACGGGGCATTTGAAAACTGTTTGTAGACAAAACAAAATATTCCGGAGACCCGTGTTTTAATTTGAATAGAGACGGGAATATTTAGAAAACAAAACTAGGCGTTTCGAAAATAGTTTAGACAAAACCCATGCAAGATGACATGACGATGCTCAAATGCAAGGTGGCATGATGACATGAGCATGCGGTCATGATGATGCAATGCACAAATACAACGCGATTTTCTAGTAGTGGTTTTTGCGGGGCGCCACAAAGAACAATAAAACTGTGCATGAAACAATAAAAATGAAGCGTTTGGAAGAAACCTGGGATTTTTATTGATGAAGAAGGGGATGCCTTGGGCATCCCCGAGCTTTGACGCTTGTACTTCTTGGATATTTCTTGGGGTGACACGCATGGCATCCCCAAGCTTGAGCTTTAGTCCATCCTTCATCTCATTACTCATTCCTTCCATACACCTGAAATTTTTTCCTTCATACAAAACTTCACACAATCTTTTTTAGCAACATTAGTGCACTCAAGATAATAGGTCGTTAGGTTCAGTTCCAACACCAATAAAACTTCCATTAAAGCACTAGCTACTGTAGTACTTCCCTCAAAAATCTCAATTCCCCAAAAGAACTCAAAAAGGAACCAACAAGAAGCAAATGCAAATAATGGCAGAAATCTGTCAAAATAGACAAGCAGGTAAAGACGAATTTTTTCGAAGACCTTTTGTTGCTCAAATAAAAAAGTGTTGAACTAACGAAAGTTATATAACAACCTAGATAGAAGCACAAAAATTCACTCCTCAAAAGGACGTACAGAGATTTTAAAAGAATTTGTATGGTGAAGCACATAAACTTTCCCAATCATTACTTTGCTCTCATTAGAGGTTACTCTTGACACAAAAAGCAAAATAAAAAGGATAAGGAGCAGTTATTACAGAGGTAATAACTTCCAAGACTCATCTAAAACTTTTGGGTTATCTCCCAATAAGTACTTTTCTTTAACGCCTTTAAGTTAGGCATGCCAGTTTGAGAAGATGCTCACATAAGAAATATGAATTGAAGTAAAAGAGAGCATCAAGAAGCAAATTCAAAACACATTTAAGTCTAACCCACTTCCTATGCATAGGAATCTTGTAAAGAAACAAGTCATGAAAGCACGAAGCAACAAGCATAGGAAAGCAAAACAAGTGCAACTTCAAGACTTTCAACATAAAGAGGAGAAACTTAATATTATTGAGATGCATAAAACCATGTTTCCCTCTCTCATAATAACTTTCAGTAGCAACATGAATAAAATTAACAATACAACTATCACATAAAACATTCTTATCATGAGCCACATGCATAAAATAATTATTACTCTCCCTGTAAGCATAGTCATTCTTATTAATCATAGTGGGAGCAAATTCAACAAAATAGCTATCATTATTATTCTCATCACCATGATCATCAAATATAGGAGGTATATTGTAATCATACTTAATTTTCTCCTCAGTAGTAGGTGGATTGAAAATATCATACTCATTATTGTAATCATCATATATTGGAGGCATAGTATCATCAAAGTAAATTTTCTCCTCCGTGCTTGGGGGACTAAAAGATCATTTTCATAAAAACTAGCTTCCCCAAGCTTAGACTTTTCCATAGCATTAGCAATAATGGTGTTGAAAGAATTCATACTAATAACATTGCTATTAGCATGCAAATAAAGTTCCATAGGTTTTTTAATTTTCTCTTCAAACACTTCATGTCCTAACTCAAGATAAATACTATAAAGCTCTCTAATTTTTTTGTTGTTTTCCATTAAGCCTAACTAGTGAAAACAAGAAACAAAAAGACAAAATTGCAGAATCTAAAGGAAATAACTTCGAGCACTCACACTGGAGAATGTGAGTACCTTTTACCTTACCTCCCCGGCAACGGCGCCAGAAAATAGGCGTTTGCCGTGGGAGGTTCTTCTTCTTTAATCCTTCGATGTGAATACCTTTTACCTTACCTCCCTGGCAACGGCGCCATAAAATAGCTTGATGTCTATGCACTTCTATTCTTGTAGACAGTTGTTGGGCCTCCAAGTGCAGAGGTTTGTAGAACAGTAGCAAGTTTTCCCTTAAGTGGATCACCCAAGGCTTATCGAACTCAGGGAGGAAGTGGTCAAAGGTATCCCCTCTCAAGCAACCCTGCAATCAAGATACAAGAAGTCTCTTGTGTCCCCAACACACCCAATACACTTGTCAGGTGTATAGGTGCACTAGTTCGGTGAAGAGATAGTGAAATACAAGTGGTATAGATAATTATAAGTGGTAACGGTGATAGAAGATAACTTGATGGCGTGGAAGAGACTAAAAGCAAACTTAAATAAAGATGGCAACAAGGAAACATGTAACAGATCTAGTAGCAAACGGTGTTTCATAGCTTAGAAACAAGGCCTAGGGATCATACTTTCAATAGTGAACACTCTCATATAAATATCTTCTCTTTATGATACTACTCTTAACTACTCTTCGGTTGGACACTCTAATCGATGGTAGGGCTATAACATCACACCTCAAAGTAAGCCTTTACCATCTAGAAAACCCCACACTGTCACCTTGAGTACTAGATGAGTTCAACAAAAACCACAATTTCATAAAGACATCCAACTCCAAATATAACTCATAACAAGTATTTGTAATCTCTAGCCTAAGTGCCACCATGTGTGCACGCTGTCACTTTCCCACACATGGGGAGAGCAGAGATCTATTAAAGCACTTGAGTAGCAAGGTAGATCTATAGATTACAAGCTCATGATCTCAATAAGGTCATGCATAGAGAGAAAGATGAACACATAGCTACCTGTAGAACCCTTAGCCTCGAGAGAGAACTACTCCCTGCTTATCATGGGAATCAGCAATGGTGATGGAGATGGTGGTGGAGATCGATGGAGATGGCTCCAGGGGCACTTCCCCATCCCGGCAGGGTGCCGGAACAGAGACTTTCTGTCCCCCGAATCTCCCCTTCGGTGGCGGTGGAGCTGCGGAACTTTTCGTGGATTTCTGATTGACCATCTAGGGTTTTTGCCTCGGGAGGATTTTATAGGAAAAAGGGCAAGTTCAGTGGAGGCTGGAGGGGCCCACACCACCTGGTGGCGCGGCCATGGGGACCCATGCCACCCTATGGTGTGGCTGGCCCCTGGCCCCTCTCCGTCTTGTCTTCTGGCTCCGTGAATCTTCCGAGAAAATATCGACTTTGGCTTTTGTCCGGTCCAATTCCGAGAATATTCATTTTCTGGCTTTCCTGGAACCAAAAACAATAGAAAACAGGCAACTGGCATTGTGGCATCTTGTTAATAGGTTAGTCCAAGAAAACCTATGAAAAGTACTCCAAAGTGTGGACAAAACATAAGAAAGTAGATAAAACCAAGCAAGGAACATCAAAAATTATAGATACATTTGCAATGGATCAGCGAGCAGGGCTCCTGCCCGTGGCAGTGAACGATGACCTTCTACCACCAGCGAAGAGCATTAGGAGGTGACCGCATCTTCCTAGAAAATGTCGAGGATGATGGCGCACGGGACCGAGGACGATGATGAATAGAGGAGGGTCGCGTCCCTAGCGGCGGTGGCTTATAGACATCTAGTGGTGGACCTTATAGGTGAGGGCGTCCAGCGAGGATGACGTTGAGGATGGCGGTGTGGTCCTCGCCGGATATGAAGGTAGGAGTTGCAAGGTTCTGATCGAGAAGAGGTGGCTCGAGGGCACCTTTGGGTTGAGGATGGGCGAGCGGGGAGAAGGGCGTGGGGCAGCACCTGGCTAGCGACGGCAGATCTTCCGGCGGAAGGGACATGACCGGCAGCATAGGGTGGAGGCGAGCCTGGCAGCGGCACCTTGCGTGAGCCATGGAGGCGAAGATCCCTTGAGGCGGAGGCCAGATGGCGGTGGTCTATCAGGAGCATCTAGGGGCGTGTGATGGTGCTACGTGGATCGAGGGGGCGCTCAAGGTATGTGTTGACGAGTGTGTGGTTGCGTGCGTGGGGCGTGTGCATGACCGTGCGTTGGTGCAAGGCATGTGTGAGGCGCGTTTGTGTGTTGAGTGCTTGTGGGTCGTGTTGGGTGTGGCTCGCGGGTGCAGTGTGCGCTATGTGCGTGTTCGGATCGAACCAGTGTATGTGCGTTGTGTGAGCCTGGGGTCATGTTGGGTTGGTGTGGAAGCGTGTTGTGTGTGTTATGATGTGAGGTCGGCGGGTGGATGCGTCCCATGTGTTACGTGTGGGCGCTAGCATTAGGGTTTCCTTGGGGTTGTAGGTAGCCTGGTGGTTGGTTGTCTCCCCTAGAAAAAAATGATTTTGTTATTTTGTTTTAAAACATTTTGCAAATAGTTTTAGACAAACAAAATATTCAAAAATACTGGGGTTTTAATTTGAAATAAAGGAGGGGGATAATGAGAAAACAAAATAGGGCTTTTAACAAAACAATTTGAGAGGTAAAAAATATGCATTATGATGTCATGATGATTCGAAAAATAAAATAACAGGAAATTTTTATTTTGGAATATTTTCTGAGCATTACAATTGGACACCCCTAATAAGGGATTACGTCCTGAGATCCCAGCAAAGACACCAGGGGAGAGGTAGGATGATTAGATCTTCTTGCATCTGGTTCATGGTCGCGACACCACTAACAAAAATTCTTACTCCATCTTGACCTGGTCGACATCACGAACAAGAAGGTCTTGTTCATATTCTTTGAGATAGCACTCTGGAAAGACAGAGCGGAAGGAAAAGTATCAGTGGATAACCCAACTCAAACTTCCACGGAAGGAGTAAAAGTCACATTCATCTATCGTTTCAATGTAAAGAGCAAATGATAAGAGTAGTGGTATGGTCATGACTCCACCCCACACTGAAAGCATACTCTATACATGAATAGGATAATCATGCAAACCAATTCTTAGAGTTTAGATTGAAGATCTTGATAAGTAGTAGTTGCAAGTTTTCGGAAAGATAGTGAGGTCATCTCAGAAGTCACAAAACACCGGAAACATAAGGAAGTGAATCTTGAAAACAAATGAGAGGTCCAACAGATAGAATGAAGCCAGATGTAGAAATGTTATTGCAAAAGGAATAAAGCACAATCCTAAAGGTATGACTAAAACCCAACCACGAGAAATCCTGAACTCGAAAAAGGTAAGAGATCATACTGAAACACACAAAGATAAGAGGAGAAATAATAGAGATAGGGAGTAAAAGCAGAACTAATCAGATCTATCCAACGCATTTCTAGCAAAATAGTTTTGACAATAGACATTGTCTGTTAGCTAGGTTAACCTACATGTTGAATGAGTGGGGTATCGTAAACCTTTGCTCTGATACCACTTGTAATGCCCCCGAATCGGTTCTATGTAGATCTTAGTATTTCTGCCAAAACCCGCATAGACCTGATTCGGGGGCGTTACACGATGCCAGCGTACTAACTAGTAGTCTCGATCATGTCGCTAAGGTCTAGGCGGCGCTTTTCCATCAAACATAGAAGATTATGCTCTAGTAGTGAACCTCGAGTTAGTGTTTTAATGAAGCACTAGACGATAGTCTCAACCGTGATTCCCTGGCATGATCCCTTCATCTCAAGCCAGCTGGCGAGGAAGGTGTCCAGGGTTTCATCCAGCATCTAGACACACCGATCCAGATCTACTGTCTTAACATAGCCAACGAAGTTACACCTCTGCTTATCTAACACCTAGGAGACCCATGAGGATTTTCTTTGGTCTTCCACCATTATCTTGTTTCCTTGGGTAGTTTCGGTAGGACTTGATTTTTGTAGATCTAAAGCAGAAAACTCTTGACAGAGATCCTTCTCCAATCTATCTTCCACTAGTGTCTCACTACAAGAAAAGTTTCCTTCCGCAATGACTTGGCTTGACGGTCATCGTAGAAGGCGCATCTTTTGTGACGAAATTCTCGGCTCGGCCGTGGCTGATGGAAAACTTTTTTTCCAGTTTAGCGGCCCTCTACTACGACAGATCTGCTAAAAACATGGAGGAAGCTAGGCCAGCGCATGGCAGAAGCAAGATTTTTGTTTCCTCGCATGATGTTGACTTGCCGAAGTCTTTTGAGGCATGTGGGTCCCGGATGTCAGTGTCTCTAGCGAACCATACTTTTCGGTCGCGCCTCCCTGATTTGAACTCGATAACGTTGCTCGATGCGTCTGCCATTCAGTCGGGCTGCTAGGGCCCACATGTCAGCCTCTCATTAGAAGGATCGTGTGTATGATGGCATTTTTTTCCTTCGCTCGTGCAACCCTGTTCCGAAGTTGATAGCGATGCTCGATGCATCTGCCATTTAATCAACTTCCTGGGACCCACATGTCATCCTCTCATTAGAAGAAATGTGTGTATGATGGAATTTTTTCCTTCGCTGGCGCTACCCAGTTCCTAAGTTGATAGCGCTACGCGACGCATCTACCGTTTAACCAACCTCCTGATCCCCACATGCCATCCTCTCATTAGAAGAAACATGTGTATGATGGATTTTTTTCCTTCGCTCGCGCTACCCTGTTCTGAACTTGATAGCAGTGTTCCATGCATCTACCATTTAATCACGATGTTGGGCCCCACATGTCATCCTCTCGTTATAAGAAATGTGTGTATAATGGATTTTTTACCCTTTGTCACGCCTTCATGTTCCGAACTTGATAGCGTTGCTCGCTGCATCAGTCGTTTATTCAGGCTGGTGGGTCCCTTATGTCAGCCTCACATTAGAAGAATCGTGGGTATAATGGAATTTGTTTGTTCTCTAGCGCTACCCTATCCCGAACTAGATAGTGTTGCTCGACGAATCTGCCGTTTTCTCAGGCTGCTGGGTCCCTCATTTTAGCCTCTCAATACAAGAAACGTGTACATGCTGAACTTTTTTCTCGCTTGCGCCTGCCTGTTTCCAAATGGCTACATTACTCGATGCAGCATCTGTATAAGGTCGCGCTGCAAGATCCCACATATCAGCCTCTCTGTAAATGAAATGTGTGTATGATGGACTTTTTTTGGCCATGACCGCTGGTTTGACCTTGGCAACTTGCTGGGTCCCAGATGTCAACCACCTCTGTGGAGGGAACGTGTCTATGCTAGGTCCCAGCTGACAGCCTCTATTTGAAAGAAACGTGTGTATGTTGGACTATTTTTCGGGTCCCAGATGTCAGCCTCAGAGTACAAAAATGATCATAAAGGCCGAATTAAAAAGATACTAGGCTAACTCGGGGCGGATGCCCTATTCGTCATGGCTTATATTCCATGGGCTCACTCCTATATTGAATGGGCTATGGTCGGTGGCCACAAGATCACGAAATGGCTGAATTAGAAGGTATTGGGCTATGCTTGGGCTGATAGGATAATTTCATGGGCTATGCTTGGGCCTACTGGGTTCGACATGTCAGCTTCTCTGTAAGTGTAACATGTGTATGATGGACTTTTTTTGGCCGCGTCCGCTGTTTTCACCGTGGCAGCCATGTATGGTCTTACTGCTGTGCCCCTTATGTTAGCCTCTCTGGCATGTTCTGTCTTGTGGGTCCCTGATGCAGCCTTGTATGTTCTGTCTAGTGGGTCCCCGATGCGAGCCTCTCTTTAGAAGTATTTAATCTTTTTTCGAACCCACCCTCAAAACAAACTCCAGGGACGCTGCATGCTAGTGGGTCCGTGATGTCAGCTTCTCTGTAATGCGATATTGCTTGTAGATAAAATGTAAACCCAAGATACGATTCGAACAAAAGACCTTCAAATCAAATAAACGTAAACTGAGTGTGTTGCAACTACAACAAAGATATTTATAGAATAAATATCATTAAACTTTTATTAGTACTACAATTTATGTATTAGTCTTCTTAAAAATATTTTTAGTGTCTATGTTTATCTCTTTTAAAATAAAAAAGGGCAGTGCTCCTGGCATCTCAATTTATAAAATGCCACATAATGGAGTATTTTCTTAAAAACATGGGTAGACAGAGTTTTTTTTGTTTTGAGAGGTGGGGGCAATGCTCAAAAGGCCGAATTAAAAAGAGTTTGGCTATTCTACATAGGCTGCTCTACGTGGGTTATACTCCGTAGGCTATGCTCCATGGGCTTCATTCTCAAATTTTATTGGGTTGTGCTTAGGAGTCCCCTGACCCCTAAAAGGCCGAATTAATATGATCTCGGCTATTCTTCATGGGCTCCTTTCTCAAATTTCACTGGGTTGTGGTCAGCAGTCCCTTGACCCCGAAAAGACCGAATAAAAATGTTCTGGGCTAAAGAGGGCTCGAATGGGCTACTAGATTTCTTATCCTGGTTAATAAAAATTGCATTGTGATTCGCTCAGCCGGATTCGAAATAAATACCTCAGAGAGGGAGAGGGAAAAGCAATAATTCTTTTTGGCAGCTATTCATGTCAAAATTCAGCAGTACAGAATAAGGTAGAAAATTTATCAACAGTTCGAAGTTCATATTCAGGAGCACTTGACCAATTCAGCAACATTTCAAAAGTGACCAATTCAATAATACAGACAATAAAATACAATAGCAGTACAGAGAGAACCAGTTTTTATTTCAGCTCTAAAAACCTTGTCGCGCAATCAGTTTGTCCTTTTCACCAAACACACTCGACCATTGGAGCACAAAACTGATGATCAAGTATGTTTTGAGTACCTTCTTCTCACATCAACGCCTGTATGACCCTCGTATGCAACCCAAAATGCCCAAGTCTCATCTAGATTGTGACACGGCCATGTTTCAAAAGAAAAGCATGACTATCTACTGCCCTTGATTTAAACAAGTACCACTACATCAGTATTAGTTCCACAAAATGCTTTAGTAATGGTAGCGACAAAACATTTGAGAGATTCAGTAGCTTTCCAGCTTGAAATTCAATAGCAGTACAGAGATAATAAGTTCTTGTTCCATCTCAAAAAACCTTAGTCCACGATCAGTTTGCCGTGTTCTCCGAATAGGCTAGATCATAGGAGCAAGCAAAACTGATGATCATGTCTACTTCTGTGCGAATACGACCTCATTTCTTCAATGCATGTGTGACCCCCCATATGCAACCCAAAATTCCCAAGACTCATCTAGATAATTGTGACAGTGCTAGGTTTCAAAAGAAAAGCAAGATAATCTGCTGCACTTGATCTAAACAACTAATAGTACATCTCTATTAGTTCAACAAAATACTTTAGTAATAGAAACGATAGACCAAAGGCAAAGCAAGACCATCTCCTTCCCTTGTCCTAAACAAGTACTACCAGTATATAGTAGTACAAAATACTCTGTAGTACAAGAACTAGTACTATACTAGTACTACTAAGCATCCAAAAGCCACCCTCCAACACACAGAGATCCCTAAGTGGGTTAAATAAATATTATGTCAATTGGGGATTCTCCCCAGTGATTGATGCATATTGAGTAATGCAGGCCGGTAATATGAGATGGTTCACTGCAGAACATAAAGGTATGTTTTTTCCTCCGGATGATGCCTGGCACCTCATAGCTCCCAGGCGTGGAGGAACTGTAGATTGTACGGGCCCAAAACCCTAGCTCTATTGTTGGGTAATAGGCAGTGATCAACACATTGTACAAGGGAGACGAGCATGCGTCCGGTCTGACGCACACGATGGATTCGCTGATGTCGCCCGACTCATGCATGTCGAATAGCAGAGAAAACACCGTACCATCGTCCCCTGATCCGATCTTCTCTAGTCTCGATGAGCGCTTTGCCAACAGCGGCTGAGAGATGTACCAGGAGTTTCTAAAGGAAGTAAGATTCAGCGGACTAAATTGCAGCATGCTAAATTATATAAGAAAAATGATAAAGTAAATATGAGTAACCTGACAGCGATAAAACATACATAGTACTCCCTCTGTTTCAAATATAAGATGTTTTAGATTTTGTAAAATGAGTGTATCTAGACCCCTTTTAGTATATGGGTTCACTTCGAACTACACACTAAAAAGAGTCTAGATAAACTCGTTTCACAAAAGCTAAAACATCTTTATATTTTTTGAAACGGGGGGAGTAGATACAGAGTACATGTGCAAGGCCATTGTTTCAAAGGAAAACCAACTTGATCTAAGCAAGTAGTGCTAGCTCCTAGTACAGAGAGCCATGTTTGAAAGGAAATGCTTGACCATTGGAGCACGATAAACTGACGATCAATGCTTGTGTGACCCCCATATGGAACCCAAAATGTCCAAGTCTCATCAAGATTACGACAAGGCCATGTTTCAAAAGAAAAGCAAGACTATCTATTGCCCTTGATTTAAACAAGTATAGTACATCAGTATCAGTTCCACAAAATATTTTAGTAATAGCAACGACAGAACATTTGAGAGATTCAGTAGCTTTCCTGCTTGAAATTCAATAGCAGTACAGAGAGAATCGGTTCTTGTTCCAGCCCAAAAAACAGACTCGATCATTGGAGCAAGCAAAACTGACAATCAAGTGACAATGCCTGTGTGACCCCCCATATGCAACCCAAAATGCCCAAGACTCATCTAGATAATTGTGAAAATGCTAACTTTCAAAAGAAAAGAAAGATAAACTGATGCACTTGATCTAAACAAGTAACAGTACATCACTATTAGTTAAACAAAATATTTCAGTAATAGCAACGACAGAATAAAGGCAAAGCAAGACCATCTCCTATCCTTGGCCTAAACAAGTACTACCAGTACCGGTATATAGTATTACAAAATATTCCACAGTACAAGAACTAGTGCTATACTAGTACTACTCGGCATCCAAAATCCAACCTCCAGTACACGTACGTCCATGGTATGTAGTGAAAGTGGGATAAAAAAATTTGAGGTAGTAGAATGGTCAATTTGGAATTCTCCCTCGCGATGGATGCATATTGAGTAATACAGGCCCTGGGTCTGAGAAGTTTGAAGGTACACCACCATGGAATGCTTTTCCTTCTACATGATGCCAGACACCGCCTGCTCCCAAGAGTGAAGGTATTGCGCACTACACCCTCCCAAAACCCAGCCTATGGTGATGGGTGATAGACGGCGAACTGCACATTGTACAAGGGCAACGAGCACCCGTTCGGCCTGACGCACATGACGGATACGATGATGTCGCCCCACCGGCCTGACGCACACGACGGATCCGCTGATGTCGCCTGACTCGTGCATGACGAATAGCAGGGCAAACACCGTCCCATCATCCCCTGATCCAATCTTCTCTACTCTCGATGAGCGTGGTGCCAACAGCGGCTGAGAGATGTACCTGGAGTTTCTAAAGGAAGTAAGATTCAGCGGACAAAATTGAAGCATGCTAAATATTAAAGGAAAAAATGATAAAGTAAATATGAGTAACCTGACTGCGATAAAACATACGTAGTACTCCCTCCATTTCAAATATAAGATGTTTTAGCTTTTGTGAAATGAGTGTATCTAGACCCCTTTTAGTATATGGGTTCACTCAGAACTACACAGTAAAAAGAGTCTAGGTAAACTCGTTTCACAAAAGCTAAAACATCTTTATATATTTTGAAATGGAGGGAGTAGATACGGAGTACATGTGCAAGGCCATTTTTGGAAAGGAAAAGCTACTTGATCTAAGCAAGTAGTGCTAGCTCCCATTACAGATAGCCATGTTTGAAAGTAAATGTTCGGCTATTGGAGCATGATAAACTGACGATCAATGCTTGTGTGACACCCATATGGAACCCAAAATTCCCAAGTCTCATCAAGATTGTGACAAGGCCATGTTTTAAAATAAAAGCAAGACTATCTACTGCCCTTGATTTAAACAAGTACAGTACATCAGTATCAGTTCTAGAAAATGTTTTAGTAATAGCAACGACGGAACATTTGAGAGATTCAGTAGCTTTCCTGCTTAAAATTCAATAGCAGTACAGAGAGAATCAGTTCTTGTTCCAGCTCAAAAAACAGACTTGATCATTGGAGCAAGCAAAACTGACAATCAAGTGACAATGCCTGTGTGACCCCCCATATGCAACTCAAAATGCCAAAGACTCATCTAGATAATTGTGACAATGCTAACTTTTAAAATAAAAGCAAGACAAACTTTTGCACTTGATCTAAACAAGTAACAGCACATCATTATTAGTTAAACAAAATATTTCAGTAATAGAAACGATAGAATAAAGGCAAAGCAAGACCATCTCCTATCATTGGCCTAAATAAGTACTACAAGTACCGGTATATAGTAGTACAAAATAGTCCAAAGTACAAGAACTAGTGCTATACTATTACTACTCTGCATCCAAAATCCAACCTCTAGTACACGTACGTCCATGGTATGTAGTGAAAGTGGGATAAAAAATTTGAGGTAGTTGAATGGTCAATTTGGAATTCTCCCTCGTGATGGATGCATACTGAGTAATACAGGCCCTGGGTCTGAGAAGTTTGAAGGTACACCACCATGGAATGCTTTTCCTTCTTCATGATTCCAGGCCCAGCCCTGCTCCCAGGAGTGAAGGAATTGCGCACTTCTCCCTCCCAAAACCCAGCCTCTGGTGACGGGTCATAGACGGTGAACTGCACATTGTACAAAGGCGACGAGCACCCGTCCGAACTGACGCACACAACGGATACGATGATGTCGCCCCACTCGAGTTTGTCAAATAGCACAGCAAACACCGACCATCGTCCCTAGATCCGATGTTCTCTAGTCTTGATGAGCGCGGTAACAACAACGGCTGAGAGATGAACCTAGGATTTCTAAAGGAAGTAAGAATCGGCAGACTAAATTGCAGCATGCTAAATATACATATATGAAGTTCTTAGGCGCCTGAGATCTAGGCACTCCCAAGAAAAAATATAGAGCCATGTTTCAAAGGAAATGCTAGATCATCTCCAGCGTTTGATCTAAACAAACTTGAACGACAGATCATCATCAAAATCATGATGGTCATATTTGCCATTTCCCACATCGTGGATTTAAAATGAGTAATCTAGTGTGAACCTATCATTTTTCTTAATCAGGAAATTATGGTAAGCTTCAGTAATCCTGACGGAGGCCAGCGACGCGCTGCTCTTCGGTTCGAAAAACAGGCTATATTTGGCGAACTCCTCCAGGTCCTCTCCAATAATTGAAGGTTTATAAAAGTGCAACTCCACCACGTACTGCGGAAACAAGCACGCCGCTGACCTGACACACTGGACAGATACGGGGAGGCCATAGTCGAGCATGTCAAATCGCACGGCGAACAATGTACCATCGTCCCCTGATACCATGGTCTCTACTCTCCATGAGCGAGGTGCCAGCAAAGGCTGAGAGATGTACCTGTGTTCCTCGACATAGTGGAAACTCTAAACTTCAATTGAGTGGACTTTTTCGAGGTGAGCGAGGAGCGCTATGGGTGGGGCGGCAAACTCGCAGCCAGGCTAAGTGCAGTTGCACGAGCCGTGCGGGCACGCCATCTTGTGGTTGAGGAAGTCGTGGAAGGCGACCAATGTCCCGTAGCCGTCATTGGGGCATCTGCTACCTTTTCCACTAATGACTTGGTGGCGCAAATCCTTGGAGCATCCGGCCAGCCGGACGGTGCTGGTAGTGTCCATACGCATTGCGATTTCTTCGAAGGCATCATCGCTGACCTTGCTCCAGCCACCGTGTCGAATGTTGTGCGTCGAATCTGCCATTGCGTCTGGATGGACTGGGGGCGAGGGCGGATTCAAATATGATAGTTGGGGTTTTTTGGAGGAGAGTGATGGAGGCCTGCAAGAACCGATGCAACCGGCGAGAAATGGCTACAAAAATTTAGGAAGGGCGGCGCTCGAGAGGATCCAAAATGCGGCTAGCCAGTGTTAGCGAATGGGGATTGCCGGAGATGGGGAAGATGCGAGGCTCTTTGAACGAGGGGTGTTATATTTGCGTGTTCCTCGTCGGTCTTCTGCAGTGGATCGAGGACGCCTGCTGGAGTTATAGCTAAAGTGTTAGACTAGCAAGTTGTCACGTCCTGGCTCAGTATTGTATCGTCTCATCACGTAGACTATTGAAAGAGTATGTGGCCCCCCATGTGTGGTTTTGGTAATTAATGACAATCTTTATGGACTAATGTGTGTATTAAGTTGCACTTGTAGGAATTGTCCATTGGCATCGTTTCGAGTATGTGTTGGCTCCAAGGTGGAAGATATGAAGAAGAAGATGTGTTGTGCAAGCTCAAAAGGCGCCATCTCTAGAAGGTCTCTTGTTTGATGCTTGCCATCCTCGGTTATCATGGATCGATGAAGACAAGGTCGAAGTATGCTCAAGGCAAAGGTGTTCTTGATGGGTTTTCCTTTTTGCCGGTCTCGTGTTGGTAGTTGAGAGACCAGTTTGGGATAGATAACCGTACTATCAAGAGGGGCTCTCGAGTGAGTAACTCGATCATATCGTTCGGAGAGAGCTCAAACCTTTGCATACTTACATCATCGTATTTGGTTGTTATT
Organism: Avena eriantha; assembly: GCA_910589775.1. Lineage (NCBI taxonomy): Eukaryota > Viridiplantae > Streptophyta > Magnoliopsida > Poales > Poaceae > Avena > Avena eriantha. The sequence continues at coordinate 562,298,542 of OU342743.1, forward strand.
TGGTCCTATCCATGTGAGGATTTAGAGCTTGTGGTAATCTTCATAACAAGCTCTTGTTCATCAAAATCGGATCTCCCTTTTATATCTTGTTGCGATTTTGATCTTTGAGGTTTTCCGGATGCTGACCGAGTGAGGTATCTCACATTATAATACTTGATACTTTATTGGGTAGCTCTTGCTGTTCTCTTTCCAATGCAATTAGATTCGGGTCAATCAGAGTTACCAATCAAAATTTATCGCTATTTGAATATTTCTGGTTTGTATTTAAAAGAAAAAAGCTTTTTCTGGGCCATCCGGTACTACTGCGGGCCGAGCGGTAGTACTGCTGTTTTCTTCCTATCGCCCTGGGTTGCCTCCTTCTTTTCTGTCCCGCGTGGTAGCAAAGCCGGCCCAGGCCAGTAGTACCGGCCCAAGCGGTACTACCGCCCAGGCTAGGCGGCACTACCGGGCCAGGCCTCTTCCCTAGCTCGCCTGCCCAGCTCCCGCTTCGCTCCACTCCTGCACGTGCGTGCTCCCGCTGTGGCATCACCCGCGTCGCATGCGCTCCTCCCTCCCGCTGCCAATCGCCTTGGGCCGGCCCATCTGGCCACTGCCGCCGCTGCGGCCTAGCTCGCACCAGCCCTCCCCCGTGCTCACCGCTCGCTCGGCCGCAGCGCTCGCGCGTGCTCGCACGCCTTCGATGTCCCCTGATCCCCTTTGCCTCGCCTGCCTGCGCCCGCGTTGACCGCTCGCCTGGGTTGGTGCGGTAGTACCGGCTCGATCCGGTACTACTGGCCCAGGGAGAAAAATCGCCCCAACAGACAGATTTCAGCCCCTCTTCTATTTAAGTCTTTTTGCCTTTTCATTTAGGGTTGTTTTTTCTCCTTCTCTTGCTCAAGCCCTTTGCCTATCTGACTTTAATCTCTTGGCTTGATTTCTTCACACCCTTCCAATGATTGTTGCCAATATTTTAGGGGAAGATAGAGGAGATCTAAATCCACATTTTGACCAAGCCTTTTCATCTCTTTTTGAGTGAATCTTTGGGATCTAAATCTTTGGGGCATTGTGTGTTCCCCTTTTGTGTTCTACCTCTCTTGTTCCCCCCAGTGTTTTAGTAGCCTTGTTGGAACTTGAGAGTGAGAATTTGGGTATCTTTGTGGTGTTCTTACCATTTGCATTAGGTGCATCGGTTTGTGTTCTCTCCGGAGGATTAGTTCGGTGATACTCATTAAATCTTGTCCCTCTTGAGTTCTTGGAACCCTAGACGGTTGTGTGGCCTTTTTGGTGTGTTCTTGGGGTCTTCAACTAAGTTGTGAAGCTCCCCCAAGATTGAGGCCTTGGTGGCGATTATTGGGAGCCTCCAATTAAGTTATGGAGATAGCCCCAATCTTGTACGGGTTTGGTGACCACCCTCAAGTGTCCCATAGTGGAACGGGTGCTTGCCCGCGTGATGGGTGCTCGGGAGAATAGGGTGAGGTCTTTGTGGCGTTGGTGGTCTTTGTACCGCCCACCCCCCCAACGAGACGTACTTCCTTGTTGGGAGGAACTCGGTAAAATATTGTCGTCCCCGCGTGCCTCGGTTATCTCTATACCCGAGCTATTTACTTATGCACTTTACATTGTGATAGCCATCGTGCTTGAAGTAATCTACTGTTATTATATTGTTTCTTGTCTTGCTTAGCATAAGTTCTTTGTGCACATAGGTGAACCTTAGTATATCTAGGCTTTGTGCTTAACAAAATAAAACGCTAGTTTTATTCTGCCTTTGTTAAGCCCATATCGTAGAAGTTTTAATCACCTATTCACCCCCCCCTCTAGGTGACATCCGTGATATTTCAACTGTGTATTAGGAAAGGACGTGAACCCACATTTCTCCCCTCCCTGCTAGATAGCGTGCACCATAGAATCACTTTTCTAGCACGCGAAGGATTTGAACCCACATGCCGAAATAAAAGGACGTCAATCCTCAAGCCAGCTCGCCCAACTCTGATAGATAGGACAACTAAAAACTATAATAATAGGTGAAGCTCAAAAAATAATTATAACTTTGAGCCACGTCCATAGATGATCCATTGTATATTAGGTTCTTATACTTTGTATCATGTAGTAGTAATCAACCTATTAGCTACCTAATAGTACTCGCCATGCTCTAGAGAAATGATGAAGAACATTCTAGAATTATTGAGAAGTGTGTTTTGAGGTTTGTGCATATCTTTTAGTGTGCTAAACACTCTCAATAGTATCTTCTAGATGCTAGAATGTATATAATTAACATCCAACAGTACTTTATAGATGTAGCTCGAAATTATAATTATTTTTGGGCTTCACCTATTATAATTTTATATAAACTACCAGAGGCATGTGCCACACATGTATATATTGTATGAAATGTGATATAACAAACATTAAGTTGTTATAAACCAATAGTCTTGTTTGAGAAAATGCATACATTCAGTCTATTAATAATAACTATCTACACATTTTGAGAATACAGCCTACTATGCTATTAATTTTTTAGGGGGGTGACATGATGATTCTAGAACATGGTAAAGTTTGCTCTAGGTAGTACTCAACACGAATCCACCTACTCTTAACCAGCGGATCTAACACCCGAACGGTTAGGATTGGTACTATGGATCCAATTAAAAACTGCTCCTTTATAGTAGTAGAGGAAAAATGATATGGCATATACTTCTACTATCTGATTCTCATGTGCAAGGCATGTGCAACTTACTAATAAGATATATAACACGGATAACTTTGAACATCTATCATCGTATATAGATTGACAGATTCGAACATTGCTAATTGTTGGATCTCTTGCAAATTCCAGAAAGAATCCATCGCGCTTACTTGTAGTTCAAATTTGACCTACTTTCTTTAAATCGATATAAAGTTATTTGAGTGCATGGGCGTAATTAGCTAATATATAGGGAAGCTTGAAACGCCCTAAGACTAGGGAATTGTAACAAAACATGTCCACGTTTTCTGAAAATCGGGTGGTAGCACTTTATTTTTTTGACTGGTGTATGTCCTGAAGGAGTGAGATGCTTCAATAATTAACACACCTAGTGCATGTGTACATATTACACCAAGGACCTTAAAAAGTGAAAATTGCATCCAAGTCCATACATTTAACACAAAGGACCCTACAATCAAGCAATTAAAATTAGTAGTTGGGTCCTTCTCCTCCATCACGGAGCTAAGCCATGCTCTTCGTAGTGAGAATATCATTTTGCGGCCCGAAAGTTGGGGCGCCCGGGCAACGCGGTACCCAAGTTGCATGTAATCAGCCACGATGACTACAGTTGGCATGCCAAATACTTAGGGGGTCTTTTTCGGCACGAATTTAACGTTACGTTTCAATACAAAATATCAGGCTAACGGCCGTCAAGTTGGGCCCCCCTGTCAGTTCTCGCCGTTATGTCGCTCCCATCGCGTAGGCGTCAATTAGGCTTGCAGCATTGGCGCCTGCATCCATTATGCTTCTTCTTCTTCCCTGGAGTCGCAATCTGTGGTCACGGCCATGGCACGGAGCTGGGACGTGACGAACCTGCTCGGCCCCGCTCTCCTCGCCATCCCCAGTCGGAGCTCGCCCTCACCATGGCCGCACCCATGGCACAGCTCGGGGACGAGAATTGGTTCCCGGTGAGATCTGTCACTGTGTCGACCATGCTCGGTCCTATTTTCCTCCTCCCGAATCTGAGGTCGCTCACCATGGTTGCACCCGCACCAATTCTGCCACCCTCTGTGGTAGCTCAAGTTCTGCCATGTTAAACCTGTAAACGAATTCGGAGCGGCAGCAACCCATTGTTGAACCTGTAAGGAATTTGCTGAATACCACGTGTCATGCCAAGGTCTTCGGCTGATGCATTCGGCTTCTGCCAACGTCCACCGCCGATGTGAGATCATTTAGTTACTCCTTCCGACCCATATTAGTTGACTCTACTTTGTCTAGATTCATATGTATCTAGTTAAATATCTAGTCTAGATGCATCCGTATCTAGACAATGTTGAGTCAACTAATATGGGTCAGAGGGAGTACTTCAATGCAAAATTTCGACCAATTTAACTTGTTGATGTATTCCATGACAATTATAATATAATCCAGCACTATATATATTTTGTAGTGTGCATGAGCATGATCAGTAATATAATTGAACAATAGAAATTTTAAGGCACTACATATAAAGGATAGATTAATATATATATAAGGTTCACCATAGACACCACGCGGATATATTGTCTTACATGCCACACAAATGTAATAATAATTAACTAAAACAAAATAAAAGCAGGGGCAGCAGGAGGAGGCCGGGACACGGAGACACCTAATAGGGCAGGGGCATATCAGCAGGAGGCAGTGACAGCCTAGTCGAGGGGATACAGGCCAGTTCTGACATAATCCCGGAGGAATTTCTAAAGACTGCGTGTCGCGCCAAGGTAATCGGCCTATGGCTTCTGCCTCCGCCTCTCGCAATGCCCACCGCATGCTGGATCATCCTGTTGAGGTCCACGTTGATTGCTCTGCCAAATAATGGGCAAACCAGTCTCCCCCTACGGTAGAAACGGATTAGCCCACACCGTAACTACCTCAGCACATATCGGCTCTTGTTGTCCCTGGATTCCTTGCTAGCGTCCACGCCATCATCATCCTCCTATTGATTTTAAGAACATAACTTAGAACTCATACATATGACTGAATTGTATTACAGCTCAAGAATTGACAACATGTATATGTAAGACAATATATCTGTGGATATCAAAGAGAAAGCATCTCAACAATAGTTTGATCAGTTCATATATCATTTCATCTCAACACAATGACAAATAATTGCATCAGAGTGTATGTAGAATAAATCTAGGGGCCTCATAAGTTTCTTCAAGGATGGAGTGGGCGAACCAAGTAACAATTGCACAACCTATAATGTTCTTGTACATCGCCCCAGGTTCGCTAACTCATCCCTGAAAAAAATCTGACACCAATGTGTCTGCCTCTCGTTGGGGGCAAATTTGAATCATTGGCCGCAATAAGAAATTGAAATGTAATCGTACAAAACAATATTCAGGGATATACATAGTCAGGTACAAAAATAAGCCTAAATATTGTAATTATAAATAAAAAAACCAAACAATTAATTTTTAGGTACATGTTAAAAATACTTATGATCAAAACCATTCATTTACATATGCATCATACAAATCATTCAAAGATCAGAAACAAATCAAGGATCATATATGTAGTTCCATATGAGAATAAATCAAGGGCCTCATAATTCTTTTAGAGATGGAGTTGGAGAACCAAAGTACCAATAGCACAACCTATATTGTTTGTGTGCATTGCTGCCTCAGGTTCACCAACCCATCCCTAAAACACAACACCATCATACATGTCTCCCATTGATCTCTTTTGGGGCAAATTTCAATCATCGTCCTCGGTGACAAACTGAAATGTAATTCTTATACACTATGAATGCATGGAATAGATAATTCAAATATCATAGTTCTATGAATGTAGAATAAAGATTGCGGCCTCATAAGTTTCTTCAGGGATGGCGTAAGAGAACCAAGTAACGATTGCACAACTTATATTGATATTGTACATGGCTCTAGGTTCGCTAACTCATCCCTGAAAAAATCTGACACCAATGTGTTTGCCTCTCTTTGGGTCAAATTTGAATCATTGGCCACAATAAGAAATTGAAATGTAATTGTACAAAACAATATTCAGGGATATACATATGCATCATACGACGCATTCATAGATCAGAAACAATACAAAGATTATATATATAGGTTCTATATGAGAATAAATTTAGGGCCTCATTTTTTTCAGAGATGGAGTCGGAGAACCAAAATACCAATAGCACAAACTATATTGTTTATGTGCATTGCTGCCTCAGGTTCACTAACCATCCCTAAGAAAGCGACACCATCAGATGCCCTTGCACTATTTTGGGGCAAAGTTGAATCATTGGGTTCAGTACGGAATAGAAATGTAATGTTATAGGCATGTTGTGTATCAAAATCAACACTCAACTAGCAAACTCAACTAGATGGCAGATGAGCACCATTGGGGTTTTGTGACTAGACGGATTAGGGTTTTGTGACTAGATGGCAGATGCATCAATCGACTGTTCGAACCATATATATACACTACCCTACTTCAAGAGCAAAAGAATCTGTACACGGTTGAGAAAATCCTATGTATGAACAGGGAAATCTGCGGCTGCGACTAGAGAAGCTAGCAATGTAATACCTCGGACTCCTCATCAGGGACCTCCTCCTCGAACTTGTCATTCTCGCTATTGCGTCAAAGATTTCTTGGACAGCGATGGGGTCGTTGATGTAGAGCACTGGATTGCCTCCGCTTGTCGCATGCCCCCCATCCAGATCTGTCGCTGGCACCACGACGTTGTCGGCCACGATGTTGTCGGCCACCTGTTGCTCGGCGGCTACGGCTACTGGCTGGACGGATGAGCTCGAACCCTCGATGGTGCGACAACAAGCAGCGTTCATGCCCGGAGAATATGCCTCCGCCTGCTTCGCGACGACCGAGCCATCTGCTGCTGCACCTTCAAATGGCTTCACCTCCGGCTCGTCTCCATGTGTACGCTTCATGGTGCACCTAGGGAAGGAGGTAATGCTAGCGAAGGAGCTTCGGCGCGCGTGGTACGTGCAGATTGGGGTTTTCAGACTAGACAGATTGGGGAAAATGACACGAGCACATGGAAGAAGAAGGCCGAGCGGGTTTATAAAAACTGGACCGTTCGTAGTCCTCGAGTGGACACGTGTGGTGGGCGGGGGGATGGGGCTACCACGATCTCCACCTTTTTTTTGGGTTCCCTTTTTTAAATAGCCACGATCTCCACTTTAGAGCTGCATTGAAAACACACGAATGGCAGACCTCGATTCCACTGCATGCAAGAGGCATGGAACCAATTTCTAGCAATGTTAGATCTACTCGAGGGGTGCCCTTGACTCATGGAAGTTACTTGCGGTAGGGCCCAATTGGAAGTGAGATTGAGAGTGCTACGTAAAAATGGGATATGTCTTACTAATATCAAGTGGCAATAAATTGCAGTGTCTCATCGACAACCGTGCACTCGATGACCCCGTTGCCCTGTGCATGTGTTGCAGTAGCAGTAGTAGGCTTTTCAGACTTGATTAAATGTGACATGGCCAGTCGATGACTTTTTCCATGGGCGGCTTTGTGTTCCTTCTTGTAGAAGCCTCGTTGAGGGAGACGTCCGTGTTGTCTCACGCTGTACTGTGAAGGCCACGATGTGTGCAATGATCATCGTTGGATCACACAGGATCACCGGTTGGTGCGCACGATCCGCGTGACAACTATGACAACCAATCAGGGCGTAGCAGACAGAGTGAGCACAGGTTTGCCGTTCTCCAAAAGATAGAGAGAGGGGGCAAAAACTAAGTAGTATCAAAAAACCAAGGGAAAAACCGAGTAGTATAAAAATGTAAAGTGAGTGTCTTGTATAATGAATACATCGTGGCATACATCAAATTATGCCTAGATAGATCCACTAGAGTTCATTGGATGTGTGTTCTTCTCATAAACCACATGAATCCACTACAGTTCATTGCATGTGCGTTATTGTCATAAACCACATGGATCCACCAGTGTCATTGCATGTGTGTTATTTTCATAAACCACATGTTGATCCAGCAGTGTCATTGCATGTGTGTTCTTTTCAGGAACCACATATGGATCCACCCGTATCATTGAATGTGTGTTCTTTTCACAAAACACATAAGGATCCACCAGTGTCATAGGATGTGTGTTCTTTTCATGAGCCGCACCCTGTGTCATTCCATGTGTGTTCTTTTTCACAGACCACATATGGATCCACTAGTGTCATTGGATGTGTGTTCTTTTCATGAACCAACCACAGCTAGAGTCATTGAAATGTGTGTTCTTTTCACAAACCACATATGGATCCACCAGTGTCATTGAAATATGTGTTGTTTTCACAAACCACATATGGATCCACCAGAGTCATTGCATGTGTGTTATTTTCATTAACCACATCTAGAGTCATTGCATGTGTGTTCTTTTCATGAACCACATATGGATCAATCAGAGTCATTGCATGCCTGTCCTTTTCATTAACCACAGCTAGAGTCATTGCATGTCTGTTCTTTCCACAAACAACATATGGATCCACCAGTGTCATTGCATGTCAGTTCTTTTCACTAACCATATCCAGTGTCATTGCATGTGTGTTCTTTTCACAAAGCACATGGATCCACCAGTGTCATTGCATGTGTGTTCTTTTCATTAACCACATCTAGAGTCATTGCATGTGTCTTCTTTTCACAAACCACATATGGATCCACCAGTCTCATTGCATGTGTGTTCTTTTCATTAACCATAGCTACAGCCATTGCATGTGTGTTCTTCTCACAAACCACATATGGATCCACCAGAGTTCATTGCATGTGTGTTCTTCTCATAATCCACCGCTAGAGTCATTGCATTTGTGTTCTTTTCACAAACCACATATGGATCCACCAGTCTCATTGCATGTCTATTCTTTTCACAAACCACATATTGATCCACCAATGTCATTCCATGTGTGTTCTTTTCATGAACCAACCACATCTAGATTAATTGCATGTGTGTTCTTTTCACAAACCAGATATGGATCCACCAGTGTGATTGGAGGTGTGTTCTTTTCATTAACCACAACTAGAGTCATTTGATGTCTGTTCTTTTCACAAACCACATATGGATCCACCAGTGTCATTGATCTGTGTTCTTTTCACAAACCATAGCTAGAGCCATTGCATGTGTCTTCTTTTCATTAACCACATCTAGAGTCATTGCATGTGTGTTCTTTTCACAAACCACATATGGATCCACTAGTGTCATTGCATGTGTGTTCTTTTCACAAAGCACTACTAGAGTCATTGCATGTCTATTCTTCTCACAAACCACATATGGATCCACCAGAGTTCATTGCATGTCTGTTCTTTTCACAAACCACATCTAGAGTCATTGGATGTCTGTTCTTTTCACAAGAGATTCTCAGAGCCATTGCATGTGTGTTCTTCTCAGAAAACACATATGGATCCACCAGAGTTCATTGCATGTGTGTTCTTTTCACAAACCACGGCTAGAGTCATTGCATGTCAGTTCTTCTCACAAACCACACATGGATCCAAAATTGTAATTGCATGTGTGTTCTTTTCACAAACCACATCTAGAGTCATTGGATGTCTGTTCTTTTCACAAACCACATATTGATCCACCAGTGTAATTGCATGGGTGTTCTTTTCATGAACCAACCACATCTAGAGTCATTGCATGTGTGTTCTTTTCACAAACCACATATGGATCCACAAGTGTGATTGCATGTCCGTTCTTTTCATTAACCACAGCTAGAGTCATTGCATGTCTATTCTTTTCACAAACCACATACGGATCCACCAGTGGTATTGCATGTGTGTTCTTTTCACAAACCAGAGCTAGAGTCACTACATGTGTGTTCTTTTCATTAATCACATCTAGAGTCATTGCATGTGTGTTCTTTTCACAAACAACATATGGATCCACCAGTTTCATTACATGTGTGTTCTTTTCACAAGCCACAACTAGAGTCATTGCATATGTGTTCTTTTAACAAACCACAACTAGAGTCATTGCATGTGTGTTCTTTTCACATACCGCATCTGGATCCACCAGAGTTCATTGGATGTGTGTTCATTTCACAAACCACTTCTAGAGTCATTGCATATGTGTTCTTCTCACAAACCACATATGGATCCACCAGAGTTCATTGAATGTGTGTTCTTTTCAATAACCATAGCCAGAGTCATTGCATGTCTGTTCTTCTCACAAACAACATATGGATCCACCAGTGTCATTGCATGTGTGTTCTTTTCACAAACCACAACTAGAGTCATTTCATGTGTGGTGTTTTCATTAACGACTTCTAGAGTCATTGCATGTGTGTTCTTTTCACAAACCACATATGGATCCACCAGTGTCATTGCATGTGTGTTCTTTTCACAAACCACATCTAGAGTCATTGCATGTGTGTTCTTCTCACAAAGCACATATGGATCCACCAGAGTTCATTGCATGTCTGTTCTTTTCACAAACCACATATGGATCCACCAGTGTCATTACATGTGTGTTCTTTTCACAAACCACAACTAGAGTCATTGCATGTATGTTCTTTTCATTAACCACATCTAGAGTCATTGCATGTGTGTTCTTTTCACAAACCACATATGGATCCACCAGTATCATTGCATGTGTGTTCTTTTCACAAACTACATCTAGAGTCATTGCATGTGTGTTCTTCTCACAAACCACATATGGATCCACTAGAGTTCATTGCATGTCTGTTCTTCCCACAAACCACATATGGATCCACCAGTGTCATTGGATTTGTGGTCTTTTCACAAACCACATCTAGAGTCATTGCATGTTTGTTCTTCTCACAAACCACATATGGATCCACCAGAGTTCATTGCATGTCTGTTCTTTTCACAATCTACATATGGATCCACCAGTGTCATTGCATGTGTGTTCTTTTCACAAACCACGGCTAGAGTCATTGCATGTGTGTTCTTTTCATTGAACACATCTAGAGTCATTCCATGTGTGTTCTTTTCACAAACCACATATGGACCCACCAGTGTCAGTGCATGTGTGTTCTTTTCACAAACCACGTCTAGAGTCATAGCATGTGTGTTCTTCTCACAAAACACATATGGATCCGATAGAGTTCATTGCATGTCTGTTCTTCACACAAACCACAGTTAGACTCATTGTATGTATGTTCTTCTCACAAACCACACATGGATCCACCAGTGTCATTGGATGTGTGTTCTTTTCACAAACCACAGCTAGAGTCATTGGATGTATGTTCTTATCACAAACCACATACTGATCCACCAGTGTTATTGTATGTGTGTTCTTTTCACAAACCACATGTGGAGTCATTGGATGTGTGTTCTTTTCACAAACCACATATGGATCCACTAGTGTGATTGCATGTGTGTTCTTTCCATTAACCACAGCTAGAGTCATTGCATGTATGTTCTTCTCACAAACCACATATGGATCCTTCAATGTCATTGCATGTGTATTCTTTTACAAACCACAGCTAGAGTCATTGCATGTGTGTTCTTTTCATTAACCACATCTAGAGTCATTGCATGTGTTTTCTATTCACAAACCACATATGGATCCACCAGTGTCTTTGCATGTGTGTTCTTTTCACAAACCACATCTAGAGGCATTGCATGTGTGTTCTTCTCACAAGCCACATATGGATCCACCAGAGTTCATTGCATGTCTATTCTTCTCACAAACCATAGCTAGATACATTGCATGTATGTTCTTCTCACAAACCACACATGGATCCACCAGTGTCATTGCATGTGTGTTCTTTTCACAAACCACAGCTAGAGTCATTGGATGAGTGTTCTTATCACAAACCACATACTGATCCACCAGTGTTATTGTATGTGTGTTCTTTTCACAAACCACATGTGGGGTCATTGGATGTGTGTTCTCTTCACAAACCACATATGGATCCACTAGTGTGATTGCATGTGTGTTCTTTTCATTAACCACAGCTAGAGTCATTGCATGGATGTTCTTCTCACAAACCACATATGGATCCTTCAATGTCATTGCATGTGTATTCTTTTACAAACCAGAGCTAGAGTCATTGCATGTGTGTTCTTTTCATTAACCACATCTAGAGTCATTGCATGTGTTTTCTATTCACAAACCACATATGGATCCACCAGTGTCTTTGCATGTGTGTTCTTTTCACAAACCACATCTAGAGGCATTGCATGTGTGTTCTTCTCACAAGCCACATATGGATCCACCAGAGTTCATTGCATGTCTATTCTTCTCACAAACCATAGCTAGATACATTGCATGTATGTTCTTCTCACAAACCACACATGGATCCACCAGTGTCATTGCATGTGTGTTCTTTTCACAAACCACAGCTAGAGTCATTAGATGCATGTTCTTTTCACAAACCACATTTGATCCAACAGTTTCATTGCATGTGTGTTCTTTTCACAAACCACATCTAGAGTAATTGCATGTGTGTTCTTTTCACAAACCACATATGGATCCACTAGTGTGATTGCATGTGTGTTATTTTCATTAACCATATCTAGAGTCATTGCATGTATGTTCTTCTCACAAACCACATATGGATCCACCAGTGTCACTGCATGTGTGTTCTTTTCACAAACCACAGCTAGAGTCATTGCATGCGTGGTCTTTTCATTAACCACATCTAGAGTCATTGGATGTGTATTCTTTTCACAAACATAATATGGATCCACCAGAGTTCATTGCATGTATGTTCTTCTCACAAACCACATATGGATCCACCAGTGTGATTGTATGTGTGTTCTTTTCACAAACCACGGCTGGAGTCATTGTATGTGTGTTCTTTTCACAAACCACGGCTGGAGTCATTCCATGTCTGTTGTTCTCACAAACCACACATGGATCCACCATTGTCATTTCATGTGTGTTCTTTTCACAAACCACAGCTAGAGTCATTAGATGTCTGTTCTTTTCATAAACCACGTATTGATCCACCAGCATCATTGCATGTTTGTTCGTTTCACAAACCACATATGGATCCACCCGTGTGATTGCATGTGTGTTCTTCTCACAAACCACGGCTAGGGTCATTGCATGTATGTTCTTCTCACAAACCACACATGGATCCACAAGTGTCATTGCATGTGTGTTCTTTTCACAAACCACATCTCGAATCATTGGATGTATGTTCTTTTCACAAACCACATATTGATCCACCAGTGTCATTGCATGTGTGTACTTTTCACAAACCACACATGGATCCACCAGTGTGATTGCATGTGTGTTCTTTTCATTAACCACAGCAAGAGTCATTGCATGTTATATCTTTTCTAAAACCACATATGGATCCAACAGTGTCATTGCATGTGTTTTATTTTCACAAACCAGAGCTAGAGTCATTGCATGTGTGTTCTTTTCATCAACCACATCTAGATTCATTGCATGTGTGTTCTTTTCACAAACCACGTATGGATCCACCAGTGTGATTGCATGTGTGTTATTTTCACAAACCACATCTAGAGTCATTGCATGTGTGTTCTGAAGGAAATATGCCCTGAGAGGCAATAATAAAGTTGTTATTATGTATTCCTTATATATGATAGATGTTTATTTTACATGCTAGAATTCTATTGATCGGAAACATCAATACATGTGTGTTTAATAAACAAAAAGGGTTCCTAGTTATGCCTGTCTTATAGACTAGGTTGTTGATTAACAAGATGATCAAGGTTTCCTGATCATGGACATTGGATGTTGTTAATAACAAGGTCACACCATTAGTGGAATGATGTGATGAACATTCATCCGAAGTATAGCATTACGATCAAGTCATTAGCTTTATATTGCTATAACATCATACGAAGTAATCTTTATCCTTAGACCATGAGATCATGTTAATTTCTAACATCTACAGAGTATCTTGATAACATCAAACGTCACACCGTAACAGGGTGACTATAAAGATAGGTTCAGTACTACGAAGGTGTTATGTTGAGGCTCATGGATCAAGAGTGGAATTTGTCAATCCTGATGACGGATAGATATACTCTGGTCCCTCTCGGTGATATCACATTGAGATAGCTTGCAAGCAAGTGATGTGATCACTAGAATGTTATATCACGGGAACGAGAAAAGAGTGCATGTCGGTAACGAGATCAAACTGGGTATTTGGATGCCGATGATCGAATCTCGAACTTTTAATATATCGCGAGACAAAGGGATTTAGTTACAAGCGTTAAAGGTTCTCACGATCACATAAGTCATCGTTGAATATGCAGGAGTCAGTATGGATCTCTAGGTCCCGCTTCTGACTATTGATCTGAGAGGAGTCTCAATCATCTCTGGATTATTCGCGAACCGTAGGATGACACACTTAAGAGTTACCGGACACCATTTTGGAGCACATATGTTTTAGACGAAAGAATTTCAAAGCGCAGAAAATGTTTCGATAGAAACCGGAAATTGTTTCGGGTGAAATTGTAGAAAGTGGTTCTACATGTGATATTGAAATATTGCAAGGGGCTATATGTGAATGTTTGTTAATTAAAGTAATTAACAAAATTCTGAATATATTTAATAAAAGAGTTTTATTAAATGAGAGAGCATTAAACTTGGAGAATTTTAATGCATTTAAAGTGGAGACTTTAAGAGGGAATGTGAAGAGGCATTTTAATGTGGAGGGGTTACCACCACATGAATGGGGGAGGTGAGGGGTCACCCTCCCCATGCGCCGGCCATGGAGAGGAGGGGCACCCCCCTCCTCCTATAAAAGGCCACCCACTCCCTCCTTCATCCACACACCTCCTTGTGAAGGATCTCTCTTCCCCTCTAGAATTATTCCCCCATGGTCTCGGATTAGCGAGATACATGTTCCCGGTGGCATTTCGTCTGGAAGGAGTTGCTGCTTCTGCTGGATCGCTAGAGCGAGGAGGTGGAGGTTGTCTGGTGGCTTGAACGTGTGTGTGAGTACGGATGCGCTGCTGAGTTATGGTGCTCGGACTTCCTCACGATCTTGAGATAGCCAAGTGTACGACTACATCAACCACGAGTTCCTACTCATTAACAAAACTCATTGTCTTCGAGGGTAAGTTCTCATTGGATGTATGTCCACCCGTTGCTTTGTACCTAGTAGATAGATCTTGGCGTGTAGTTCTCATCGTAGGAATTTTTTTGTTTTCTATGCTGTGGCCCCAAAATGTTCTTCTCACAAACCACATATGGATCCTCCAGAGTTCATTGCATGTCTGTTCTTCTCACAAACCACGTATGGATCCACCAGTGTCATTGCATGTGTGTTCTCTTCACAAACCACACCTAGAGTCATTGCGTGTGTGTTCTTCTCACAAAACACATATGGATCCACTAGAGTTCATTGCATGTCTGTTCTTCACACAAACCACAACTAGAGTCATTGCATGTCTGTTCTTCTCACAAACCACACATGGATCCACCAATGTCATTGCATGTCTGTTCTTTTCACAAACCACAGCTAGAGTCATTGGATGTCTGTTCTTATCACAAACCACATACTGGTCTTGCATGTGTGTTCTTTTCACAAACCACATCTATAGTCATTGCATGTGTGTTCTTTTCACAAACCACATATGGATCCACCAGTTGTATTGCATGTGTGTTCTTTTCATTAACCACAGCTAGAGTCATTGCATGTTTGTTCTTCGCACAAACCACATATGGATCCACCAGTGTCATCGCATGTGTGTTCTTTTCACAAACCATAGCTAGAGTCATTGCATGTGTGTTCTTTTCATTAACCACATCTAGAGTCATTGCATGTCTGTTTTTTCACAAACCACATATGTATCCACTAGTGTCGTTGCATGTGTGTTCTTTTCACAAACCACATCTAGAGGCATTGCATGTGTGTTCTTCTCACAAACCACATATGGATCCACCAGAGTTCATTGCATGTATGTTCTTCTCACAAACCACATATGGATCCACCAGTGTTATTGCATGTGTGTTCTTTTCACAAACCACAGCTAGAGTCATTGCATGTGTGTTCTTTTCATTAAGCACATCCAGAGTCATTGCATGTGTGTTCTTTTCACAGACCACATACGGATCCACCAGTGTCATTGGATGTATGTTCTTTGTTGGGTCCGCAGCATAGAAAACAAAAAAATTCTTATGCTAAGAACTATGCGCCAAGATCTATCTACTAGATACATAGCAACGGGTGGACATACATCCATGGAGAACTTACCCTCGAGGACAACGAGTTTTGTTAACGAGTAGGAACTCGTGGTGGATGTAGTCGTACACTTGCCGATCTCAAGATCGTGTGGAAGTCCGAGCGCCGCAAATCAGCGGTGCATCCATCCTCGCAGACACGTTCAAGCCACCAGACAACCTCGACCTCCTCGCTCAAGCGATGCAGCGGAAGCAGCAACTCCTTCCAGACAAAATGCCACCAGGAACATGTATCTCGCTAATCCGAGACCATGGGGGAATAATTCTAGAGAGGGAGAGAGATACATCACGAGGAGGTGTGACGAAGAAGGAGGAAGAGGGGGCCATTTATAGGAGGAGGGGGGTGCCCCTCCCCATGGCCGGCGCCTCATGGGGGTGACCCCTCACCTCCCCCATTCATGTGGTGGTAACCCCTCCACATTAAAATGCCTCTTCACATTCCCTTTTAAAGTCTCCACTTTAAATGCATTAAAATTCTCTAAGTTTAATGCTCTCTCATTTAATAAAACTAATTTTTTAAATTTATTCATAATTTTGTTAATTACTTTAATTAACAAACATTCACATAAAACCCCTTGCAACATTTCAATATCACATGCAGAACCACTTTCTGCAATTTCACCCGAAACAATTCTAGTTTCTATCGAAACAATTCCTGCGCTTTGCAATTCTTTCGTCTTAAACATACATGCTCCAAAATGGTGTCCAGTAACTCTTACGTGTGTCACCCTACGGTTCGCGAATAATGCAAACATGATTGAGACTCCTCTCAGATCAATAATCAGAAGCGGGACCTGGAGATCCATACTGACTCCTGCATATTCAACGATGACTTATGTGATCGTGAGAACCTTTTAACGCTAGTAACTTAATCCCTTTGTCTCATGATATAATACATGTCTGAGATTCGATCATCGGTATCCAAATACCTAGTTTGATCTCATTACCAACATGCACTCTTTTCTCGTTCCCGTGATATAACATTCTAGTGATCACATCACTTGCTTGCAAGCTATCTTAATGTGATATCACTGAGAGGGCCCAGAGTATATCTATTCGTCATCGGGATTGACAAATTCCACTCTTGATACATGAGCCTCAACATAACACCTTCATAGCACTGAACCCATCTTTATAGTCACCCTGTTACGGTGTGATGTTTGATGTTATCAAGATACTCTTCTGGTGTTAGCAATTAACATGATCTCATGGTCTAAGGATAAATATTACTTCGTATGATGTTATAGCAATATAAACATAATGACTTGATCGTAATGCTATACTTCAGATGAATGTTCATCACATCATTTCACAAATGCTGTGACCTTGTTATTAACAACATCCAATGTCCATGATCAGGAAACCTTGATCATCTTGTTAATCAACAAGCTAGTCTATAAGAGAGGCATAACTAGGAACCCTTTTTGTTTATTAAACACACATGTATTGACGTTTCCGATCAATACAATTATAGCATGCAAAATAAACATCTATCATATACGCGGAATACATAATAACAACTTTATTATTGCCTCTCAGGGCATATTTCCTTCAGTCTCCCACTTGCACTAGAGACAATAATCTAGTTCGCATAGTGATAAATCTAACACCCATGGAGTTCTGGTGTTGATCATGTTTTTCCCTAGGGAGAACTTTAGTCAACGGACCTGCTACATTGAGGTCCGTGTGCACTTTACAAATCTTTATATCTCCATCCTTGACATGCTCGCGGATGGAGTAAAACCGGCGCTTAATATGCTTGGAATTCTTGTGAGACCTCGGTTCCTTGGCGTTGGCTATGGCTCCATTGTTGTCACAATAGATCACCATTGGGTCCAATGCACTAGGAACCACACCTAGTTCCGTTATGAACTCTTTCATCCAAACCGCTTCCTGCGCCGCTTCTAAAGGAGCAACATATTCCGCCTCTGTTGTTGATCCAGCCACCACAGATTGTTTGGAACTCCTCCAACTAACTGCTGCTCCGTTCAAGAGAAATACGTATCCGGATTGAGACTTAGAGTCATCTGGATCGATGTTAAAGCTAGCATCGACATAACACTTAGCGACTAGCTCTTCTTCACCTCCATATACAAGAAACATATCCCTAGTTCTTCTCAAGTACTTAAGGATATTCTTGACCGCTATCCAGTGTTCCGAACCTGGATCAGATTGGTACCTACTAGTCAAACTAATAGCATGTGCCACATCCGGTCTTGTACATAGCATGGCATACATTACAGAGCCTATGGCCGAGGCATAGGGGATCTTATCCATTATCTCTATTTCTTCCGCCATAGCCGGACTTTGAGTCTTGCTCAATGTCTTGCCTTGCAACATAGGTAAGAACCCCTTCTTACTTCCGTCCATATTAAACTTCTTTAATATCTTATCAAGGTATGTACTCTGTGATAGCCCAATTAGGCGCCTTGATCTATCTCTATAGATTTTAATGCCTAATATATATGACGCTTCACCAAGGTCTTTCATCGAAAATTTGCTGTTTAGATAACTTTTAACACTGTTTAAAAGATATATATCATTTCCAATCAATAATATGTCATCCACATATAATATCAGAAATGCCACATTGCTCCCACTCACTTTCTTGTAAATACAAGCCTCTCCATAAGTTTGGACAAATCCAAACTCTTTGATCACCTCATCAAAGCGGAGATTCCAACCCCGGGATGCTTGCTTCAGTCCATAGATGGATCGCTGAAGTTTGCATACCTTATCAGCATCCTTAGGATCGACAAAACCCTTAGGTTGTATCATATACAACTCTTCTTCAATATTACCATTGAGGAATGTAGTTTTGACATCCATCTACCATATTTCATAATCGAAATATGCAGCAATTGCTAACATAATCCTAACCGACTTAAGCATTGCTACGAGAGAGAATGTCTCATCATAGTCAACTCCTTGAATTTTTCGAAACCCCTTTGCGACAAGTCAAGCCTTATAGATGGTCACATTACCATCAGCATCAGTTTTTCTTTTGAAAATCCATTTATTCTCAATGGCCTTTCGATCGTGAGGTAAGTCCACCAAGGTCCAAACCTGGTTTTCGTACATGGATTCCATCTCGGATTTCATGGCTTCTAGCCATTTGTTGGAATCCGGGCTCATCATCGCTTCTTCATACGTTGTAGGGTCATCTATTTCATCAACCATGAAATTCACAACAGGATTGCCGTACAGTTCAGGAGCTGCATGTGTCCTACTTGACCTGCGAGGTTTGGTAGTGTCCTCTTTCGGAGTTTTATGATCAATATCATTAGCTCTCTCTTCATTAGGAGAAGTCAAGTCCGAAACAATTTCCGGTGCTGCACTACTCGCCATTTCATGAAGAGAAGATTCAGTAACCTCTTCGAGTTCTACCTTCCGACTACTCACACCTTTCACGAGAAACTCCTTCTCAAGAAAGGATCCATTCTTGGCAACAAAAACCTTGCCCTCGGATCTGTGATAGAAGGTATACCCAATCATTACCTTAGGGTATCCTATGAAGACGCATTTTTCTGCTTTGGGTTCGTGTTTATCGGGCTGAAGTTTCTTCACATAAATATCGCATCCCCACACTTTAAGAAATGACAACTTAGGTTTGTTTCCAAACCATAATTCATACGGTGTCGTTTCAATGGATTTGATGGTGCCCGATTTAAAGTGAATGCAGCGGTTTCCAGTGCATAACCCCAAAATGACAGTGGCAAGTCAGTCAGAGACATCATAGATCGAACCATATCCAATAAAGTACGATTACGACGTTCCGACACACCATTACGTTGTGGTGTTCCGGCAGGCATAAGTTGCGAATCTATTCCACACTCTTTCATGTGTGTGCTAAAATCGTAACTTAGGTACTCACCTCCACGGTCGGACCGTAGAAATTTGATATTTCTGTTACGATGATTTTCTACTTCATTCTGAAATTCCTTGAACTTTTCAAAGGTTTCATACTTGTGTTTCATCAAATAGATATACCCATATCTACTCAAATCATCCGTGAAAGTAACAAAATAACGATATCCTCCTCGCGCCGACACACTCATTAGTCCACACACATCAGTATGTATGATTTCCAATAAATCTGTCGCCCGTTCCATTGAACCGGAAAACGGCGCTCTAGTCATCTTGCCCATAAGGCATGGCTCACATGTATCGAATGATTCAAAATCAAGTGATTCCAAAAGTCCATCAAAATGGAGTTTGTTCATGCGTTTAACGCCAATATGACCTAGACGGCAGTGCCACATATATGCAGATATATTATTATCAAGTTTAATCCTTTTAGCATCAACATTATGAATATGCGTAATACTACTATCGAGATCCAATAGGAATAACCATTCAACACAGGTGCATGACCATAAAAGATATCATTCTTATAAATCGAACAACCATTGTTTTCAGATTTAAAGGAATAACCACTTTGCATCAAACACGATCCGGATACAATGTTCATGCTCAGTGCAGGCACCAAATAACAATTATTCAGATTTATAACTAATCCCGATGG
>OU342743.1:562319871-562330077 GCA_910589775.1 Avena eriantha
CGATCAATACAATTATACCATGCAAAATAAACATCTATCACATACGAGGAATACATAATAACAACTTTATTATTGCGTCTCAGGGCATATTTCCTTCATTCTTTTCACAAACCACATCTAGAGTCATTGCATGTGTGTTCTTGTCACAAACCACATATGGATCCACTAGAGTTCATTGCAGTCTGTTCTTTTCATAAACCACAGCTAGAGTCATTCCATGTCTGTTCTTCTCACAAACCACACAAGGATCCACCATTGTCATTGCATGTGTGTACTTTTCACTAACCATAGCTAGAGTCATTGGATGTCTGTTCTTTTCACAAACCACATATTGATCCACCAGTGTCATTGCATGTGTGTTCTTCTCATGAACCAATCACATCTAGAGTCATTGCATGTGTGTTCTTTTCACAAACCACATATAGATCCACCAGTGAGATTGCATGTGTGTCCTTCTCACAAACCACGGCTAGAGTCATTGCATGTCTGTTCTTCTCACAAACCACACATGGATCCACCAGTGTCATTGCATGTGTGTTCTTTTCTCAAACCACATCTAGAGTCATTGCATGTCTGTTCTTTTCACAAACCACATATTGATCCACCAGTGTCATTGCATGTGTGTTCTTTTCACAAACCACATATGGATCCACCAGTGTGATTGCATGTGTGTTCTTTTATTAACCACGGCGAGAGTCATTCCATATGAGTTCTTTTCACAAACCACATATGGATCCATCAGTGTAATTTCATGTGTGTTCTTTTCACAAACCACAACTAGTCATTGCATTTGTGTTCTATTCATCAACCACATCTAGATTCATTGCATGTGTGTTCTTTTCAAAAACCACATATGGATCCACCGGTGTCATTGCATGTGTGTTTTTTTCACAAACCACATCTAGAGTCATTGCATGTGTGTTCTTCTCACAAACCACATATGGATCCACCAGAGTTCATTGCATGTATGTTCTTCTCGCAAACCACATATGGATCACCAGTGTCATTGCATGTGTGTTCTTTTCACAAACCACATCTAGAGCCAATGCATGTGTGTTCTTTTCATTAACCACATCCAGAGTCATTGCATGTGTGTTTTGTTC
The DNA here is from genome assembly GCA_910589775.1 of Avena eriantha. Lineage (NCBI taxonomy): Eukaryota > Viridiplantae > Streptophyta > Magnoliopsida > Poales > Poaceae > Avena > Avena eriantha. The sequence goes on from OU342743.1 coordinate 562,320,975, forward strand.
ACAAACCACATATGGATTCACCAGTGTAATTGGATGTCTATTCATTTCACAAACCACATCTAGAGGCATTGCATATGTGTTCTTCTCACAAACCACATATGGATCCACCATAGTTCATTACATGTGTGTTCTTTTCACAAACCACAGCTAGAGTCATTGTATGTTTGATATTCTCACAAACCACACATGGATCCACCAGAGTCATTGCATGTGTGTTCATTTCACAAACCACACCTAGAGTCATTGCATGTCTGTTCTTTTTACAAGCCACATCTAAAGTCATTGTATGTGTGTTCTTCTCACAAACCACATATGGATCCACCAGAGTTCATTGCATGTGTGTTCTATTCAAAAACCATAACTAGAGTCATTGCATGTCTGTTCTTCTCACAAACCACACATGGATCCACCTGTTTCATTCCATGTGTGTTCTTTTCACAAACCAGATCTAGAGTCATTCGATGTCTGTTCTTTTCGCAAAAAATATATTGATCCACCAGTGTCATTGCATGTGTGTTCTTTTTAGAAACCACATATGGATCCACCAATGTGATTGCATGTGTGTTCTTTTCATTAACCACAGCTAGAGTCATTGCATGTCTGTTCTTCTCACAAACCTCATATGGTCTACCAGAGTTCATTGCATGTTTGTTCTTCTCACAAACCATAGCTAGAGTCACTGTATGTCTGTTCTTCTCACAAACAACACATGGATCCACCAGTGTTACTGCATGTGTGTTCTATTCTAAAACCACATCTAGATTCATTGGATGTATGTTCTTTTCACAAAGAACATATTGATCCACCAGTGTCATTGCATGTGTGTTCTTTTCAAAAACCACATATGGATCCACCAGTGTGATTGCATGTGTGTTCTTTTCATTAACCACAGCTAAAGCCATTGCATGTATGTTCTTCTCACAAACACCATATGGATCCACCAGTGTCATTGCATGTGTGTTCTTTTCACAAACTACACCTAGAGTCATTGCATTAGTGTTCTTTTCATTAACCACATCTAGAGTCATTGCATGTGTGTTATTTTCACAAACCACATATGGATCCACCAGTGTTATTGCATGTGTGTTCTTTTCACAAACCACATCTAGAGTCATTGCATGTGTGTTCTTCTCACACACCACATCTGGATCCACCAGAGTTCATTTCATGTATGTTCTTTTCACAAACCACATATTGATCCACCAGTGTCATTGAATGTGTGTTGTTTTCACAAACCACAGCTAGAGTAATTGCATGTGTGTTCTTTTCATTTACCACATCCAGAGTCATTGCATGTGTGTTCTTGTCACAAACCACATATGGATCCACCAGTGTCATTAGATGTCTGTTCTTTTCAAAAACCACATCTAGAGTCATTACATGTATGTTCTTATCACAAACCACATATGGATCCACCAGAGTTCATTGCACGTGTGTTATTTTCACAAACCACATCTAGAGTCATTGCATGTCTGTTCTTCTCACAAACCACACATGGATCCACCAGAGTCATTGCATGTGTGTTCTTTTCTCAAACCACGGCTAGAGTCATTGCATGTCTGTTCTTTTCACAAACCACATCTAGAGTCATTGCATGTGTGTTCTTCTCACAAACCACATATGGATCCACCAGAGTTCATTGCATATCTGTTCTTCGCACAAACCACATATGGATCCACCAGTGTCATTGCATGTGTGTTGTTTTCACAAACCACAGCTAGAGTCATTGCATGTGCGTTCTTTTCATTAACCACATCCAGAGTCATTGCATGCGTGTTCTTTTGACAAACCACATATGGATCCACCAGTGTCATTGGATGTCTGTTCTTTTCACAAACCACATCTAGAGTCATTGCATGTATGTTCTTCTCACAAACCACATATGGATCCACCAGTGTTCATTGCATGTCTGTTCTTTTCACATACCACATCTAGAGTCATTGCATGTCTGTTCTTCTCACAAACCACACATGGATCCACTAGAGTCATTGCATGTGTGTTCTTTTCACAAACCACAGCTAGAGTCATTGCATGTCTGTTCTTTTCACAAACCACATCTAGAGTCATTGCATGTGTGTCCTTCTCACAAACCACATATGGATCCACCAGAGTTCATTGCATGTGTGTTCTTTTCACAAACCACAACTAGAGTCATTACATGCCTATTCTTCTCACAAACCACACATGGATCCACCAGTGTCATTGCATGTGTGTTCTTTTCACAAACCACATCTAGAGTCATTGGATGTCTGTTCCTTTCACAAACCACATCTAGAGTCATTGCATGTGTGTTCTTCTCACAAACCACATATGGATCCACCAGAGTTCATTCCATGGCCGTTCTTCTCACAAACCACAGCTAGAGTCATTGCATGTATGTTCTTCTCCCAAACCACACATGGATCCACCAGTGTCATTGCATGTGTGTTCTTTTCACAAACCACATCTAGAGTCATTGGATGTCTGTTCTTTTCACAAACAATATATTGATCCACCTGTGTCATTTCATGTGTGTACTTCTCACAAACCACATATGGATCCACCAGTGTGATTGCATGTGTGTTCTTTTCACAAACCACATCTAGAGTCATTGCATGTGTGTTCTTCTCACACACCACATCTGGATCCACCAGAGTTCATTGGATGTATGTTCTTTTCACAAACCACATATTGATCCACCAGTGTCATTGAATGTGTGTTGTTTTCACAAACCACAGCTAGAGTAATTGCATGTGTGTTCTTTTCATTTACCACATCTAGAGTCATTGCATGTGTGTTCTTTTCACAAACCACGTATGGGTCCACTAGTGTCATTGCATGTGTGTTCTTTTCACAAACCACATCTAGAGTCATTGCATGTATGTTCTTCTCACAAACCACATATGGATCCACCAGAGTTCATTGCATGTGTGTTCTTTTCACAAACCACATATAGAGTCATTGCATGTCTGTTCTTCTCACAAACCACACATGGATCCACCAGAGTCATTGCATGTGTGTTCTTTTCATAAACCACAGCTTGAGTCATTGCATGTCTGTTCTTTTCACAAACCACATCTACAGTCATTGCATGTGTGTCCTTCTCACAAACCACATATGGATCCACCAGAGTTCATTGCATGTGTGTTCTTTTCACAAACCACAACTAGTGTCATTACATGCCTATTCTTCTCACAAACCACACATGGATCCACCAGTGTCATTGCATGTGTGTTCTTTTCACAAACCACATCTAGAGTTATTGGATGTCTGTTCTTTTCACAAACCACATCTAGAGTCATTGCATGTGTGTTCTTCTCACAAACCACATATCGATCCACCAGAGTTCATTGCATGGCCGTTCTTCTCACAAACCGCAGCTAGAGTCATTGCATGTATGTTCTTCTAGCAAACCACACATGGATCCACTAGAGTCATTGCATGCCTGTTCTTCTCACAAATCATAGCTAGAGTCATTGTATGTCTGTTCTTCCCACAAACAACACATGGATCCACCAGTGTTACTGCATGTGTGTTCTATTCTCAAACCACATCTAGATTCATTGGATGTATGTTCTTTGCACAAAGAACATATTGATCCACCAGTGTCATTGCATGTGTGTTCTTTTCAAAAACCACATATGGATCCACCAGTGTGATTGCATGTGTGTTCTTTTCATTAACCACAGCTAAAGCCATTGCATGTATGTTCTTCTCACAAACACCATATGGATCCACCAGTGTCATTGCATGTGTGTTCTTTTCACAAACTACAGCTAGAGTCGTTGCATTAGTGTTCTTTTCATTAACCACATCTAGAGTCATTGCATGTGTGTTCTTTTCACAAACCACATATGGATCCACCAGTGTCATTGCATGTGTGTTCTTTTCACAAACCACATCTAGAGTCATTGCATGTGTGTTCTTCTCACACACCACATCTGGATCCACCAGAGTTCATTGCATGTATGTTCTTTTCACAAACCACATATTGATCCACCAGTGTCATTGAATGTGTGTTGTTTTCACAAACCACAGCTAGAGTAATTGCATGTGTGTTCTTTTCATTTACCACATCCAGAGTCATTGCATGTGTGTTCTTGTCACAAACCACATATGGATCCACCAGTGTCATTAGATGTCTGTTCTTTTCAAAAACCACATCTAGAGTCATTACATGTATGTTCTTATCACAAACCACATATGGATCCACCAGAGTTCATTGCACGTGTGTTATTTTCACAAACCACATCTAGAGTCATTGCATGTCTGTTCTTCTCACAAACCACACATGGATCCACCAGAGTCATTGCATGTGTGTTCGTTTCTCAAACCACGGCTAGAGTCATTGCATGTCTGTTCTTTTCACAAACCACATCTAGAGTCATTGCATGTGTGTTCTTCTCACAAACCACATATGGATCCACCAGAGTTCATTGCATATCTATTCTTCGCACAAACCACATATGGATCCACCAGTGTCATTGCATGTGTGTTGTTTTCACAAACCACAGCTAGAGTCATTGCATGTGCGTTCTTTTCATTAACCACATCAAGAGTCATTGCATGCGTGTTCTTTTCACAAACCACATATGGATCCACCAGTGTCATTGGATGTCTGTTCTTTTCACAAACCACATCTAGAGTCATTGAATGTATGTTCTTCTCACAAACCACATATGGATCCACCAGTGTTCATTGCATGTCTGTTCTTTTCACATACCACATCTAGAGTCATTGCATGTCTGTTCTTCTCACAAAACACACATGGATCCACCAGAGTCATTGCATGTGTGTTCTTTTCACAAACCACAGCTAGAGTCATTGCATGTCTGTTCTTTTCACAAACCACATCTAGAGTCATTGCATGTGTGTCCTTCTCACAAACCACATATGGATCCACCAGAGTTCATTGCATGTGTGTTCTTTTCACAAACCACAACTAGAGTCATTACATGCCTATTCTTCTCACAAACCACACATGGATCCACCAGTGTCATTGCATGTGTGTTCTTTTCACAAACCACATCTAGAGTCATTGGATGTCTGTTCCTTTCACAAACCACATCTAGAGTCATTGCATGTGTGTTCTTCTCACAAACCACATATGGATCCACCAGAGTTCATTCCATGGCCGTTCTTCTCACAAACCACAGCTAGAGTCATTGCATGTATGGTCTTCTCCCAAACCACACATGGATCCACCAGTGTCATTGCATGTGTGTTCTTTTCACAAACCACATCTAGAGTCATTGGATGTCTGTTCTTTTCACAAACAATATATTGATCCACCTGTGTCATTTCATGTGTGTACTTCTCACAAACCACATATGGATCCACCAGTGTGATTGCATGTGCGTTCTTTTCACAAACCACATCTAGAGTCATTGCATGTGTGTTCTTCTCACACACCACATCTGGATCCACCAGAGTTCATTGGATGTATGTTCTTTTCACAAACCACATATTGATCCACCAGTGTCATTGAATGTGTGTTGTTTTCACAAACCATAGCTAGAGTAATTGCATGTGTGTTCTTTTCATTTACCACATCTAGAGTCATTGCATGTGTGTTCTTTTCACAAACCACGTATGGATCCACCAGTGTCATTGCATGTGTGTTCTTTTCACAAACCACATCTAGAGTCATTGCATGTATGTTCTTCTCACAAACCACATATGGATCCACCAGTGTCATTGCATGTGTGTTCTTTTCACAAACCACAGCTAGAGTCATTGCATTAGTGTTCTTTTCATTAACCACATCTAGAGTCATTACATGTGTGTTCTTTTCACAAACCACATATGGATCCACCAATGTCATTGCATGTGTGTTCTTTTCACAAACCACATCTAGAGTCATTGCCTGTGTGTTCTTCTAACAAACCACATATGGATCCACCAGAGTTCATTGCATATCTGTTCTTCGCACAAACCACATATGGATCCACCAGTGTCATTGCATGTGTGTTGTTTTCAAAAACCACAGCTAGAGTCATTGCATGGGTGTTCTTTTCATTAACCACATCCAGAGTCATTGCATGCGTGTTCTTTTCACAAACCACATATGGATCCACCAGTGTCATTGGATGTATGTTCTTTTCACAAACCACATCTAGAGTCATTGCATGTATGTTCTTCTCACAAACCACATATGGATCCACCAGAGGTCATTGCATGTCTGTTCTTTTCACCAACCACATCTAGAGTCATTGCATGTCTGTTCGTCTCACAAACCACACATGGATCCACCTGAGTCATTGCATGTGTGTTCTTTTCATAAACCACAACTAGAGTCATTGCATGTCTGTTCTTTTCACAAACCACATCTACAGTCATTGCATGTGTGTCCTTCTCACAAACCACATATGGATCCACCAGAGTTCATTGCATATGTGTTCTTTTCACAAACCACAACTAGAGTCATTACATGCCTATTCTTCTCACAAACCACACATGGATCCACCAGTGTCATTGCATGTGTGTTCTTTTCACAAACCACATCTAGAGTCATTGGATGTCTGTTCTTTTCACAAACCACATCTAGAATCATTGCATGTGTGTTCTTCTCACAAACCACATATCGATCCACCAGAGTTCATTGCATGGCCGTTCTTCTCACAAACCGCAGCTAGAGTCATTGCATGTATGTTCTTCTAGCAAACCACACATGGATCCACTAGTGTCATTGCATGTGTGTTCTTTTCACAAACCACATCTAGAGTCATTGGATGTCTGTTCTTTTCACAAACTATATATTGATCCACCTGTGTCATTTCATGTGTGTACTTCTCACAAACCACATATGGATCCACCAGTGTGATTGCATGTGTGTTCTTTTCATTAACCACATCTAGAGTCATTGCATGTGTGTTCTTTTCACAAACCACATATGATCCACCAGTGTCGTTGGATGTCTGTTCATTTCAGAAACCACATCTAGAGTCATTGCATGTGTGTTTTTCTCACAAACCACATATGGATCCACCAGAGTTCAGTGCATCTGTGTTCTTTTCACAAACCATAGCTAGAGTCATTGCATGATTGTTCTTCTCACAAACCACACATGGATTCACCAGAGTAATTGCATGTGTGTTCCTTTCACAAACCACACCTAGAGTCATTGCATGTGTGTTCTTTTCACAAACCACATCTAGAGTCATTGCATGTGTGTTCTTCTCACAAACCACATATGGATCCACCAGAGTTCATTGCATGTGTGTTATTTTCACAAACCACAGCTAGAGTCATTGCATGTCTGTTCTTCTCAAAAACCACACATGGATCCACTAGTGTCATTGCATGTGTGTTCTTTTCACAAACCACATCTAGAGTCATTGGATGTCTGTTCTTTTCACAAACCACATCTAGAGTCATTGGATGTCTGTTCTTTTCACAAACCACATATTGATCCACTAGTGTCATTGCATGTGTGTTCTTTCACAAACCACATATGGATCCACCAATGTGATTGCATGTGTGTTCTTTTCATTAGCCACAGCTAGAGTCATTGCATGTCTGTTCTTCTCACAAACCATAGCTAGAGTCATTGCATGTCTGTTCTTCTCACAAACCACACATGGATCCACCAGTGTCATTGCATGTGTGTTCTTTTCTCAAAACACATCTAGAGTGATCGGATGTATTGTCTTTTCACAAACCATATATTGATCCACCAGTGTCATTGCATGTGTGTTCTTTTCACAAACCACATGTGGATCTACTAGTGTGATTGCATGTGTGTTCTTTTCATTAACCATAGTGATACATTACAAATGTATCTATAATTTTTGATGCTCCATGCTTAGTTTTATCCATTTTCTCGTGTTTTGTACAAACTTTGGAGTACTTTTCATATGATTTCTTGGACTAACCTATTAATAAGAGCCATAGTGCCAGCTGCCTGTTTTCTGCTGTTTTTGGTTCCAGGAAAGTCAGAAAATGAATATTCTCGGAATTGGACGGGACAAAAGCCAAAGTGCCTATTTTTCTAGAAGACTCACGGAGCCAGAATACGAGACGGAGAAGAGCCAGGGGCTGGCCACACCACCCCCAGGCGTGGCTGGGCCTTGCTGCGCCAGGGCATGGTGTGGTGGCCCCAGGCACCCCGTCGGCCTCTCTCTTCGCCTATAAGAAGCCTTCTGACCTAAAAACTTCGGGGGGTTCGACGTTTTTCCATGAAAAGTTCCGCTGCGCAGCCGCCACCGAAGGGGAGATTCGGGGGACAGAAAGTCTCTGTTCCGGCACTCTGCCGGGACGGGGAAGTGCTCCCAGAGCCATCTCCATCGATCTCCACCATCATCTCCATCGACCATCCATGTTTCCCCCATCTATGAGTGAGTAATCCCCCGCTGTAGGCTATGGGGATGGTAGGGATTGGATGAGATCGTTCATGTAATGGCATCAGATTGTTAGGGCATATTGCCTAGTATCTTTTATTAGTGCTTTATGACTTTGTCGCGACTTGTTGTGCTTAATGCTTGTCACTAGGGCCCGAGTGCCATGATTTTACATCTGAACTTATTATTGATTCATTATGATAGTATTGTTTCTAGTCTTATCTACAATTTGTATACACACGTTGTTGTCCAGAACCTATGGCCCCGAAGTGACAGAAATCGGGATAACCGGAAGGGAAAGGCTTTGATGTGAGGATCACATGTGTTCATGGAGTGTTAATGCTTTGCTCTGGTGCTCTATTAAAAGGAGCACCTTAATTGCCAGTAGTTCCCTAGAGGCCCCGCTGCAAACGGGCTGGCAGGACAAAAGATGTTGTGCAAGTTCTCATTGCGAGCACGTATGACTATATATGGAACACATGCCTAGGATTGTCTAGTACTTGGGTGCTTTATCTTATTTATCTGCAATTGCCCTATGTGATGATTGCTATGTGAATTGTCTTGTCCATGCAACGCCCGTCCATCCATCCCTATGCCTACCGCACTCGAATTCCACTGTTTACTGCTTTTGTTACTACTGTCTTTGCTTTGCTACTGCTATTACTTTGCTATTCCTACTACAAAACTATTGCTACTGATAAACTGCTGTGAGCAAGATTGTTTCTAGGTGCAGCTGAATTGACACCTCAGTTGTTAAGGCTGATAAATATTCTTGGCTCCCCTTG
>OU342743.1:566808363-566981246 GCA_910589775.1 Avena eriantha
AGGAATTCTATGATGTTGCCAAGGAAGCTAGAAAAGTCTTTGAACACTTTAATATTCTAGGCTCATGTGTAGATGTTGTTGGTACGTGAGAAAAGATGAACAAAACCTAAACTAATGGGGAGGAAATTAAGATACCAATACCTTTCAAACTTGTAGGAATGCATGAAGCCATAGAAGAATCTTGATTGGATTGTTCCCGAAAACCCGTTTGATGAAAATAGTGAACCCAAGAGCATTGAGAAAGGATCCTCTTGAACTTATTTGGATGAGATACCTTGCCTTGTTGAAGATATTTCTAGTATTAATCTTAATGCTTCTTCATTTGAGAACACTTGATTCTTTTTCTTGCTTCTTATGCCTAACTTAAAGGCGTTAAAGAAAAGTACTTATTGGGAGGTAACCCAAAAGTTTTAGATGAGTATTGGAGGTTATTACCAGTAATAACCGCTACTTATCCTTTTTATTTGCTTTTTGTGCCAAGAGTAAGCGCTAATCATAGAGAAGTAATGATTGGGAAAGTTGTTGTCCCGAAACAGATTTCTATGCTTCACCGTAAAAATTCGTGTAAAATCTTTGTACGTCGTTTTGAGGCGTGAGTTTTTTTGCTTCTGCCCCAGGTTGTTATCTAACTTTCATTAGTTCAACACTTTGTGATTTGAGCAACAGAAGGTCTTGAAAAAAATTGGTTTTTACCTGCTGGTCTGTTTTGACACATTTCTGCCATTATTTGCATTTGCTTCTTGTTGGTTCCTTTTTGAGTTCTTTTGGAGAATTGAGATTTTTGAGGGAAATTCTACAGTATCTTGTGTTTTAATGGAAGTTTTATTTGTGTTGAAACTGAACCTAAAGACTTATTATCTTGAGTGCACTAATGTTGCTAATAAAGATTGTTTGAAGTTTCATATGAAGGAAAAATTTCAGGTGTATAGAGAGAATGATGTAATAAGATGAAGAATGGACTAAACCTAAAGCTTGGGGATGCCACCCCAAGAAATATTTAAGAGGTACAAGCGTCAAAGCTTGGGGATTCCCAAGGCATCCCCTTCTTCATCAATAAAAATCTCAGGTTTCTTCCAAACACTTCATTTTTATTATTTCATGCACAGTTGTGTTGTTCTTGGAGCGTCTTTGTTTTTGTTTTTGGTTTTCGTTTGCTTGATTTGCTTAGTTTATGAATAAATTGGTTGGACCCCCTCTTTCACGCATTGGTTTTCAAATAATTTGGTTTGGATTGTAAAAAAGTAGGAAAAGTTTATGCTTAAGTGGTAAAGAGAGCTTGTTTTTGACTGTGGCCTATGCTTTGTCATGCCATGCTTGATATTGTTTTGGCTTTATTCTTAGTGATCTTTGCTGTAGCATGACATGTTATAAACAATTGAGATTGCTTAATGTGCGTTTGAAGAATCATGCATTGTTTTAGCATATTAAAGCATAGTATTATGGTATTCTCCTTTGATGCTTTATTTGGGTTGACTTGGCGCATACACACACCATGTTATGACTATCCCAAGTCACCATAAGCCTTTATGATCCTTTAGTTTTCGACTTGGAGTATCACTTTATGCTTTGATTAATGATGTTTTGTCGCTCTGCATGATTATGGCCATTATTGCTCTGTTAGTTGGTCGCTCCAAGTCTTTTGCTAGCCTCCATAACCAAGTATGAGTTCCACTCATGCATCCAACTCCTAAAACCAAGTTATTCCAAATATTCCACCATACCTACCTATTAGTATTTGCTATTCCAAGTTTATTCATCTTTTTACCTACCTTCCGAATTAAACTTGTTATGTGAAAATTAGTGATTAAAGCTCTCACGAACTTGATGGCACACTTTACTTTCTTGCACTTAATAAACTTGAACCATTGCGTCCATCTTTGTTGCGTATATGCTTGCGCTTTATAAGTTGAATTTAGCAGAACCATGTATCATGGGGAACGCTTTCAATATTGCACTTGTACATTGTACCTAGTTAATATCATGTTCTTTTGCTTATGGATCCCGGTGGTGTGAAATAAAAGGGGAACTTGTAAGATCATGGAGTTTGTATTTTTGTTAGAGAAATGCCTAATCATGGTGGAAACTTGCAGCATAACCATAATGAGCATTCTATGAAGCATCCTCAATAAAAAACCTATGCAAATAGCAAATAAAAGATCGCTGAGATGCTCATTGTCTGCTTGCCTTGTCATTTTGATTATGGGATAGCTCCTGTATCATGTGCAAGGGGTACCTCGTTGGCGGTTCTCTATGATACATATGTACTTACAATGACAAGAGCTTACTTGTGACTAAAGTTGAGTAGCATGAGGTTCGGTCTTCGTAAGTAAGGGGCATGAGATTTCAGCTTCTAACTTGTCAAGCATATTCTCTTAGTGGTGTCACTTTAACCTTAATCACCTAAAGATGCTTATGATAGGGGCAATGAGAGCTGAAAGTTAAATAAGTACCATAATTTTTGGAAGCTCTTTATGAGACTTGAATCCCTACTTCCTTCTATGAAGGCCTTTCTTTTACTTTTATGTTGAGTCTCCACCTTCTATCTTTATGCACCTACTTTGAGAGCATAGTGGCCATTCTTAGTTCTATGTGCATTCCCCCAAGACTTGTTGATTGATGCATAATTTTGATATTGCTTGTTCTTAAACTATTTGTATCTAGTCGCTCTTATGAACTTTGAAGGTGTCATATGCATTTATATTTTCTACTCTAGGAGGGACAAGCCGAATGCCACTATGCTATGTTTTCTTTATGTGAAACAAACAAACATCTTGCAAACCATTGTTATTCATTAATCTTTTGTTTGTGCCTTTTCATGTTGCAACAAAGTTGCTTTGTCTTATTGTTAGAACTTTGTCTTTCATGCTATGTTGAAGTACTATGATCCCAGCTATCATTTTTTTACAAATACTTTGATCAAGTTTATGATGGTGCATATCACCTCAAAAATTATTCTTTCTTTTTATCACTTACCTACTCGAGGACGAGCAGGAATTAAGGTTGGGGATGTTGATACGTTGTTAACGTATCCATAATTTTTGATGTTCCATGCTTGGTTTTATCTACTTTCTTAAGTTTTGTCCACACTTTGGAGTACTTTCTATACACTTTCTTGGACTAACCTATTAACAAGAGCCACAGTGCCAGCTGCCTGTTTTCTGCTGTTTTTGGTCCAGGAAAGTCAAAAAATGAATATTCTCGGAATTGGAGGGGACAAAGGCCAAAGTCAATATTTCACCGAGGGGGACACGGAGCCAGAATACGAGACGGAGAGGGGCCATGGCCGCCCACACCACCTGGCCGCGCGGCCAGGCCTGGCCCGCGCTAGGGGGTGGTGTGGCCGCCTCGGGCACTCCCTCAGCCTCCCCTTTCGCCTATAAGATGCCTCTGATATAGAAACCCTAAGCACCCGATCAAAAATCCACGAAAGAGTCTGCAGCCGTCTTCATCTTCATCCCTATATCAGGAGGGATTGGAAGCTCTTCCCCGCACCCTGTCGGAGGGGAGAATTCACCCTGGAGGCCTTCTTTATCACCATGCAAGCCTCCGGTGTGATGCGTGAGTAGTTCATCCTTGGACTACGGGTCCATGTAGTAGCTAGATGGCTGGTTCTTCTCCTTTGTGCTATCATGTTTAGATCTTATGAGCTCCGTTCATGATCAAGACCATCTATTTGTAATTCTACATGTTGTGTTTACAAGGATCCGATGGATATTGAGATGCTATTTCAGATTGATTATTGATTCTATCATGTCTTTGTTATTTGTGATCTTGCATGCTTTCCGTTGTTAGTAGCTATCTTGGCCAAGTAGATCCTAGCAACTCCAAGAGTTAGTATTTATGCTCGATAGTGGGTTCATGCCTCTAGTAATCTAGGGAAGTGACAGAAATCTCTAAGGTACTAGATGTGTTGTTGCTACTAGGGATAAAACAACAATCCTTTGTTCATAGAACAATCATATTGTTTACTTTACACGCAATGCGTAATGCAATTATCTGTTGCTTGCAACTTAATACTAGAGGGGGTTCGGATGATAACCCGAAGGTGGATTATTAGTCATAGATGTAGTTGGATTACGGTCTATGTATAATGTTGTAATGCCCAATCGAATCTTAAAGGAGTCAAGATGAGTAGTATATGCATGTATTGCTTTCTCAATGTTTGTCAATTGCCCCGTTGTAATATATTCACCCAACATGACATCTATCTTAAGGAGAGCCACCACTAGTGAATTATGGACCCTCGTCCTTTCTTTTATCATCAATCTACAACTGTTTACTGCTTTCTGTTTACTTTCTGCAAACTATTACTCTCTTCCACACAATACGGTTAATCCTTTGTTTTCAGCAAAACCGGTGAGATTGACAACCTCACTGTAAGTTGGGGGCAAAGTTATGTGGTTGTGTTGTGCAGGTTTCCATGTTGCTGCTGGCGCCGGTAGTGTGCCCTGCCAAAGTCTAGCTAGCAACACCTTGGAGCTGTTTCCTTGCTCCTACTGGATTGATAACCTTGGTTTCATAACTGAGGGAAAACTTACTGTTGTGCTCATCATACCTTCCTCTTGTGGTTCCCCAACGAGCTCGATATTTTGGGCCATCAGAGTTCCAAAATGTAAAGTATTGTGGCAGATACTACCATGAAAGGCTAAGTATAAGGCTGTTCTAGTAGGAGCATAGGAAGGCATTTGTGTCAAAAAAATTGTTAATCAAACTAGGTGTACTTCTAAGCGGAATAATACTATGAAGATCTATTATACGACAATAGCATCAACATGTTTTAAACCCCAAGGAACTAAGGTCTCACCAAAGGACCAAATTTTTACAATGCCATCTCATTTAAGAATGAGTGATGCATAGAGACGCAAAGACATACAAATAGACATGGACCTGAAAGCGTTGGATCCAGAGATTATGTTTATCACTAGCAAACACATATATACAACACCAGAAAGCCGTAAGTGGGAGACTGAAGGGAATATGCCCGAGAGGCAATAATAAAGTGGTTGTTGTATTATATTCCATGTTTATGATAAATTTTTATTTCTCATGCTACTATTGTGTTAACCATAAACGTTAATACATGTGTGTTTAATAAACAAAGATATTTTTTCTAGTAATGCCTCTCATTACACTAGCTTGTTGATTAACAGATGATCAAGGTTTCATGATCATGACATTGGACGTTGTTACTAACAAGGTCACAACATTGATAGAATGATGTGATGAACAATCTCCCAAAGTATAGTAATAAGATCATGCCATTATGTTTATACTACTATAAAGTCATTCAAAGTAACTCTAATCCTTAGACCATGAGATCACGTAAATCATTAACTCTAGAAGAGTACTTTAATTCCATCAAACGTCACACTATAACAGGGTGATTATAAAGATATTATCTAGTACTTGGAAAGTCTTAGTTGAGACTCGTGGATCAAGAGTGGGATTTTTCATCCTGATGACGGAGAGAAATATTCAGGGCCCTCTCGGTGATATCATATTAACTTAGCTTGGAAGCAAGTGATAAGATCACTAAGAATTGTAGGGGTTCCGCGCATAAAAACAATAAATTTTACACTACGCCCATGAACCCCTGAAGCTGCCAGGACCTATCTATTAGTAATACAGTAACAGGAGGGGATTTTCGCAAACTTACCCTTGAAGACCGAAAAGCGTTGGCAACGCTCAGGAGAGCGTGGTTGATGTAGACGAGCCGAAGCTGACCTCAAGGTCGTGATGAAGTCCTTGCGCTCCTTCTGGCTCCAACGACTTGAGTGACTCAAGTGCGACACCTCGCGGGGAGTTACACACGTCCGGTGCATGACGATGACTCCCGCTTCTCCGATCCAGCAGCAGTTGTGGAAGTAGAGCTCCTGGATCCGAATCCCGCAGCGCGACGGCGCTCCGCGGTGAAGATGTCTCTCGCTCGCACAGTCCAGACTTGGGACCACGGTCATGAGAGAGAGGGGGAGAGAGAAAATATCAATTGGAGGTCCTCCCAAAAGTGGGGAGACCTTTATTGATTATTGGGTGTTTTTCTAGGCCAAATACCCCCACTTTATATAGGGGGAGGGGAGGTACTACGTCCCGTCAAGTCCCGGGGTGGGACTAAAGGAGAGGAAGGGGGAGGAGGTGGCCGTCAGCCACTAGTGGGCCCCGCGGGGGGGGGGGGGGGGGGGGGCTAGGCCCAGCCGGCCTCCCCCTTGCCCCTTCTCCCATTTCTCCTTTTCCCTAATGGGCCCTCTCCCTCCGGAATTGGCCCATTAAGCCTTTTGACCTTTTAATTGATTTTATCTTTATTAAATAATTATGATTAAATGATTAAATCAATATTTAACATTCATTCACATATTATTCAACCTCCGTGGCTATGGAACACCTTCCACCTCCACTCCGGACATCCTCCGGATTTACCGAAACCCTTCCGGTTTTCTCCCTTCTCTTCTTCGGTGATTCTACCGATCCTATAAATGCTCTCTAAGCATCATCAAGCCCTTGAGTGTGATACCCCACAGTTTGGGAACACTCCATACATGGTCGGGACACTCCCGTACCAATGATCAACAGAGGGACCTGGATGGCCATGTGACCCCTGTGCGTTCCACGAAGATCTTTCGTCGTTTGAACAGGGACAGTCGTGTCTTATTCCCTTTGTCTCTCGATACTTGCATTGCCCGAGATCGGATCAATGACATCACCATGTCGTGTTCAATATTTTTACTGAACAATGCTATTTGACTCGTTTCGACAAGTGATATCCCCGTGATCTAATCACACGCTGCGCATCTGTTGGATATAAGTTCTCCGTGTGGGCCCTTGACTATTTTCCTGTCACGTGGACGGACAAATCCCGCTCTTGACATATATTGCCTCTACGGTTTCCTCCGAATACCTGAACACACCTTTATAACCACTGTTTTACCAGATGGCGTTTGATGCTATCTAAGCACTCTCGGGAGACAGTGATTGATATAGCCTCACGGTCTAAGGAATAGTCTACGAGGATCCATTTCTAATCATCGTAACTTGAACTTTGTGACATGATCGAATCACGATGTTTAGGTTGGATATTAGTTCATCATCTCATTCTTAGAATGAGATGACCTCATTTCCAACTGGCATAAATGCCACATGATCAGGAAACATGATCATCTGTTGACCAATGAACCCGTGACTAGAGTTTCACGGGGAACCCCTAGTTTGTTTGTATATCACACGTGTATTGATGTTTCCATTAAACACAGTTATAGCATGATATAAAACTTAATCATAAACTATATGAAATATGATAATATTCCTTACTACTATTTGTCTCTAGGGCATATTTCCAACAGTCTCCCACTTGCACTAGAGTACAAATACACTAGTTGCATTTGTTCTTAATTATTGGTACCATATAACCGGTGCCTAGAACATGCTTGCTCATGGAAGAGGTTGAGTCTTGGGTCTGTACTTTACAGTCCCAAATCCTTTGCAACTTACTAATGTCACTTTGATTGGCATTAATATTCTATCATCTCATGATAGCATCTGTGTGAATGCATCGTCGCTATGGCAGCTGAACGAGGCCTGATTCCAGGAGCCTACAGTGACGTTAGATCAACCTCGAGGGCTTTCTCATGGGCACTATGCTTTGGGACACATCATTCTATGTTAAAAGCGAATTAGCCCCGCCATAACATTATACAACACTTTAGATGGTACTCTTATGTAACATCCCAAAACATCAATCCAAGCTTATCAAGATCAAATCAATCAAATTTGGGGTTAACAAAAACTTTTTCAAAGTTAAAATGAAAGCATTCATATATGTGTGCATTTAAAATAGGAGTTGTTTGAATTGCCATGATTGAGTGATCCAATGCTTGTAAAATGTTTCTTAGGTGATTTAAACATCATCTACATCATTCCCAAACTTTGCCTAAAGAAAATCAGTCCAAAAAGAATTAAAAAGGAGGAATGGTCATTTTGGCAAATTTAACTCTCATGCCTACTTTGGCTAGTCCTAGTACTCAAAACTTAACATAAACAATTCTTGATCTTTGCACCCCTTGCTAGTACACATAATGAGGTACCAAGGCCCATCTTTTGATATGCTAAAAACATTCTGTTAACTATTTTAAATGGCAGTTTAAAATTGAATCTAATGCATATGCATAGATCACCCCTATTTCAAAACCCATCTTTTTGAGCTCCACTTTCAAAACCCTTGCAAGCAGAGACTACCTAGCACTAGTGGAGATCACTCAAAAAATTTGAAATCAAAATTCAAAACTTTCTTTCATGCGGCCATTTAATCAAACACTTGGCATGCATAATCTCTCCTCTAATCCTAGCTCACTGTTTACTACAGGGTTTTGCCCCCAATTGATCCCCATTTAATCCCCTTGTCCCCTCTTGATCTAACCAGAGCCTAACCAGCATCTCCCCTATCCCCTAGCTGCACTGCCATGCCATGCCGAGCACCACCTCGCCGGCCGACAGTGCACTTGCAGCAGCAGCCCTCTCCAGCCTCTCTCCTCATGTCTAGCAACTTGATTGTGGTCCACCTCCACCGCCCAACCAACCCCAGGACAGAGACAGAGGGCAGAGCGGCCAGGAACCGCCGCGCCCGGAGCTGGTCGAGCATGCCGACGCTGCCCCCAGAGCATGCCCTGTCCCCACTCGCACAGACTGCCCCTTGGCACCAGCACGCGCCCACCGCTCCACCTCGACCTAGAGAACACCCCAGACATCCCCGTTCGCTGCCCAAAGCCACCCAGCCACCGCTCGCCGTGGACACCGCCGCTTCTGCAGCGCAGAGCGCCACCTCGCCCCGACCGCGTGCCACCGCCCCTACAGCCGCATTTAAGTTCTAGAGCACCGCCAGGGAACCGCCCATCGATCGCCACCCCCCAGCCATGCCTCTACCTCGCCATAGCCATGTCGCAACCGTCGACCACCCATCCCGCTCGGTCTCACCGTCGGGCCTATAAAAGGAGCCCTCCCCAGCCTCTCCACTCCACACCATTCCACTCCCCTCACCTCTCAGAACCTCCCCCACCTCTAGCCGGAGCAAGGCGAGCTCTACCTCGCCGGAATTGGAGTCGGAGCAGCCGCGGCAGGAGGAGAAGGGCGCCGTTGATTGCGACCACCCCAAGCTCCGCCGCAACCATGCCTCACCTCGCTGTCGTCTTCCACGTCGTTTGCCCGCCTCGCCAACCCCGCTGGAGCCCTGGTACGCCCCCAGCAGACCCCCACCGAGCCGCTAGGGTTTGAGCTCGCCGGCGACCTGTTCGTCATCGACGACGACCCTCAGCCGTAGATCTAGCTTCTAATCCTACGGCCCACAGCGCGCGTGCCGTTTCGCGTGTGAAGTGCCGCTGACAAGCGGGACCCCCTGTCAGCTGAGCCCCGCGCCGCGGAGCGCCACTGGGCCGGCCCATTCCTTTTCTCGCGCTTGCCCACACATTCAAATCTGGATTTTTCTTTTTTAGTTAAATCTAGCTTCTGTCCACTATTTCAAAATTTAATTATGTGAGTTTGACAAATCCAAATTGCATGAAACTATTTTTGCCTGAAACGTATGGAAGTAATCTACCCAAGCCCGTTGGATTTAATTCATTTAGAGTTATAGATCTCTCCTAATAAAAATAAGAAGACATAAGCTTTTGCAACTTGCAACATTTTTATAAAATCAACCAAGTTAGCTTTTGAGTTGATTCCAACTCTCAAAAATCAAATTTTACCATATCTATCGAAATATGTAATAATATTAAGGTTTACATGCAGTGACTTTGGACTAGTACCAAAACAATGCTATATAGGCATTTCTAGTCACTTTAAATCATTTATTAATGAACTTGAACCAAAGTAATGTTGATCCAACCTTTAAATTTCATTCCCACATGTTAGAATATGTGGTGAGGACATGTGTCCACATGATCCCATATTTTGGTGGTGAATATGAAACATTAGTTAATTTTTCAATGAGTAGAAATTACTTTTCTAAAATAAAAAGGATGAAACTATTGAATTAAACTTGTGATGGTTGTGATGATAATAGATCATCAAAGGTGTGTTTTAGAATGCCACTTATCCTAGTTAAGTATGGTTTGGTGATTGTGCACTCCCTATGTATTTATAGACGATAGTACCGACCAAGCTCTCGAGGAGGAGGAGTTCTACCAAGAAGAAGAAGAAGAAAACTTCAACCACTGCACCAACCAAGGCAAGCTACTATTAGCAAGCTAGCACTATCTAAGTGCCATCCACCTTTAACAATGCAAGCTAGCACTTGCAAGTTTAGTGTTAAACAAGCTAGGATCAAACTAGATGGTTTAGCAAAGATGCCCTAAGCATGCTTTGATCACACTCCCTTCTGACTATTAGTACTCCAAGTCTTAGTTACAAGTTTTACCCTCTTAGTTTGTACAAAGTCCTTTACTTGTTTTGAAGGTAGCATAAAAAGTATAAAACTTGACTTATTTAGAACCCTTTAGATGTCATTCCATGGCGTGAGATTGAACCCATCTTTACCACCTTAGTGAACACTCTTAACTTAGTAGTTTAGAGTAGATCCAAAAACTTGAGTCACTTTAGATGGGAATACTTGGTGAAAATGAATTATGAAAACCTTAGAATGATGAGTCATTCTATTGAGATGTTTTAACATGTGTTGAGAAACACAAATGGGTGATGATGAGGAAAATGTTGAGGCATGAGCCTTAACCCTTTTATAAAACTGATGGTTGGATTCGGATGCGATACCATTCCAAATTTACCGTACAACCACACTACCTGGATTGGGTAAGGCTTAGTTGGAAATTTATATGCATTAGGATTAGTTCCCTCACGGGAGAGATTTGAGCTGAGGCTACCTCTCAATGTTGTCCACCTATGCAGTGCCCAAGATGACTGATGGTCATGGTTGGGAGGCCATGCTCATAGGAGAGGTGCTTATACTAGGGTGTGTAAAGGGAAGGTTATGTTTGATTATCTGCATACTAAGTATGATGATTCAGGGTTATCCCTGACAGATGTATCAAATCTTGTGGTGAAAGTGTACCACCTCTGCAGAGTGTCAAACTATTCGAATAGCCGCGTCTGTGGTTATGGACAATTGGAATGTCCATACTGTTTCGTTGTCAGATGTTTTCTAAATACTTTGAAAAGAATGATGAATCTTGACTTGACCACAACAGGGTTGTGTTTATGACAATAGTTTCCCAACTTAAGTGATTCTAGAATTTTACTTTATCTTTCTTTGCTTCAGAACTCAGCTTAGGTTTCAAACTTATCTTTATAGTGTAACTTAGATCTAGTACTTTAACTTAGATTTCTACTACTTGTTAGTGGTAGTTTGCGAGTACTTAAAGAGTACTCATGGATTTTTTTCCCTGGCTATTACCATGGCCAGACTATGAAGGAGATTATCAAGATGATGGTCAGCAGGACGGCTATGATAACTAGGACTATATGCCTTCATCAGCATTGCCTGTGCCCCTGAAGATGGACCCCACCGCTACGCTATCTTTTATTTCCGCTGCTTGTTGTATTAAGACTGGATCATGAGATTCTTATTTGTGTAAGAACCTTATGTATGGTTTGTAATGGATGATGTACTGTGATATCCAATCCGTTATGTCTCGCAAAAATGGTAATCCTAGGATTGCGAGGTATGGCATAACGGGCATCTGGGATTAAAAAATCCGGGTGTTAACAAGTTGGTATCAGAGCCATCCTAACCATAGGAGACCCTAGTTATAATGGACGTCAAACAAAAACCTAGTTTCAAAACCAAAGTGAGTATTTATGAAAAACTATCTCCTCTCTTACCCTTGGGAATTCTTCCTTCTCAAAAAAAAATCATGTTCCTCAAAACTCTTATACTACTACTTAAAAATTTGACACACTTGATCACTTCTCTAACTTCCTCATCCTTAATTCTTGTAGATGGAGACTCAGTTCAGCAAGTTTTACCAGTTGGGAAACGGAGGTCAGCTGATCTTCGAGAGGGATCTGGATTCACTGTCAGAGTTACTGGGATGCCCACATCCGGAGTTTCTTGGAGCTCAACTTCCAGGACCCCCAAGAGGAGACCTACAGTGGCTAGTCACAGCAGATCTTAGAGGAAGCATTGAAGCACCAACTTCTGGAAGAATTCAGTTCTCCGTGAGAGAGAACAACTGGCTAGATGGATTAGCCAGGGCAATGCATGAAGCTCTCGCACGTCTATGTGCCCTCAGCGTCAACAAGACCCAAGGAACCCGTTTTGCCCACTATGCAAGAAGTGACTTCATGGGACTGCCAATGGAAATGCCGGGCCATCCCGAGTTGAGGCGTCAAGTAGAGAACCTTGACTTCTTGCTTCACGACAGACAGCAGGAACTGGACAATGCCAGAGAGTTAGCCAACCAGAACCGTGCCATTGCCGACTAGAAGGCCCAGACTTTCGCACTGCTTGTTCAAGACCGTCAGTCTCTTTGCCGCCAGCGTGCCAAGAAGGATCGCACCATCGTCCGTCTTCGCGAGAAGGGGGCCGACCTCGAGAAGACCGTCAAGGACCAGGAAGCTCAGCTTGTAGCAAAATAAGAAGAAGATGAGGGTGAAGACATCCAGGGAGACATGGATTCTTACCTCAGCAACGATGATGATTTTCTGGAAGATGATGCCGTGGATTTCTACACTGATGATGAGGACTCCGACTTCATTGACGATGAGTAGATGCACTAGAGCACTATCGTAGCCTGAGATGTATCATCTCATTGTATTGTAGCTTGCAGAATGGTTCTTCAAACCATCTGTTTTCCCTTTGATTGTTGTGGTGTGTGTTGTATCGTGTGCTTCCTTGCATGAATGAAAATGAAGTTAGTTGAAAAACCTGAGTTTAACTCAAAGTTTTAGCTTTGAAAACCCCAAATCCATGAACCTTAGAATTTCCCTCTTACCCCTATATCTATCTCAATCCTCAGATGACTCGTGGAAACCAAGGAGGGAGCAGCTCATCGCTGGACCCAATGCTGCAGATCTTGTAGAATCTCATCACAGACCGTGAAGCAAGCAGGGCAGAACGCCAAGCCAACTTAGCAACACTTCAACAGATCGCCCAGATGGCTCTCAACAACCAAGTACATGGAAATCAGGACCACCATGGATCCAAAATCAAAAAAATTCAGAACACTAATCCCCCAATCTTCAACCAATCTGAGAACCCACTAGATGCGGATGACTGGTTGCAGACCATGGAAAACAATCTCGAAGTTGCAGGAGTTGATGAAAATGAGAAAGTTCTCTTCGCCACCCACTATCTGGCGGGAGATGCCAGAGCTTGGTGGAATAGCTTCCGTAATATGAACCATGGTCAAGTGATGACATGGGAAGCATTCAAAGTCAAGTTCAGCCACACCCACGTGCCGCAAGGTCTAGTCAACCGGATGAGAGATGAGTTCCGCGAATTGAAGCAAGGAAGAATGACTGTGGTGGAGTACCGTGACAAATTCCTTCCACTTGCCAGGTATGCACCTGATGACATCAACACGAAGGCCAAGAAGAAGGAGAGATTCTTGAACAGACTGCATGATGAGATGCAGACTGTCCTCGTCAATATCCGTTTCCAGGATCTCGAAGATCTAGTCGACTCTGCCATCCAGATGGAAGGGAAGATTAACCAGGCAAACGACAATCGCAAGCGTCGAATGATGCAGCAGTCTGGATCCAACAGTCACCAGAAGTACTGTCCCAACCCTTCACCAGGATATGCACCAAGGAACAACCGACCCTCAAATTCTCGCCCAAGCTACCCCAACCGTAGCGGAAGCAATGTGAAGTCCGGAGGAAACAATCACAACTCCGGTAATGCCAACAATTTCAACTGTGCACCTCCCAAGAACCACAACAACAACAGCAGCAACACTGCACCCCGAACTGGCAGCAATGTTGTGCCTGTCGCAGTCAAGGACAAGTCCCAGATCACTTGTTTTGAGTGTGGAGTGAGGGTCACTACTCCAATGAGTGTCCCAAGAAGACTGCAGCCAATGCCAATGTGAATGCCCCAGCTCAGCAGCAGCGCTGTGTTCATCCAGGAAGGAGATTTGCCCCAGGGAACCCTCACAACCGCAACGGCGGTCTCTTCCACATGAATGCAGAAGAAGCCTAGGAAGCGCTAGACGTAGTGCTGGGTATGTTTTCTGTCAACTCAGTTTTAGCAAGAGTATTGTTTAATTCGGGAGCATCACATTCATTTGTCACCGAAGAATTTGCATGCACTAGTAAGATTCGTCCAACCAACCTGAAGCATGTCATGATAGTTCAAATCCCCGGTTCAACAACCAAAGCTAGAAAAAATTCCAAAGTTGTACCTATCAGAATACATGGGATAGATTTTTATGCCAACCTATTGTACTTGGAACCAAAGGATTGGAAGTAGTACTAGGTATGGACTGGATGTCAAGGCATAAAGGATTGATAGACTGTGCTAAGAAAGCCATCACCATGACCAGTAGTTCTGGAGTCACAGTAGAGCATATCTCCGAAACCTTACCCCGTCAATTCAAGTGCAACCAGAGTGTAGCCTTGCCCACCATAGACCAAGTCAGAGTAGTCTGTGAATACCCTGACGTATTCCCAGATGAATTGCCAGGTATGCCCCCGGATAGGGATATTGAGTTCATTATCGAACTTATCCCCGGAACCAGACCTATAGCCCAGAGACCCTATAGCATGAACCCATCAGAGTTAGTGGAACTGAAGAAGCAGTTGGATGCTATGCTAGCCAAAGGTTTATTTCAACCAAGTGCATCGCCATGGAAATCACCAGTGTTATTCATCGACAAGAAGGATGGAGGCAACCATCTATGCACAGATTACCGAAAGTTGAATGATGTTACCATCAAGAACAAGTACCCTTTGCCAAAGATAGAGGATCTATTTGATCAGTTGACTGGAGCCTAGGTATTCTCAAAGATTGATCTTAGGACTGGTTATCACCAACTTAAGATTCGTGCAATGGATATTCCGAAGACCGCCTTTACTACTCGCTATGGTTTATACGAGTATACGGTTATGTATTTTGGATTAACCAATGCCCCTGCTTATTTCATTAATCTCATGAATAAGATCTTTATGAATTTCCTAGATAAGTTTGTAGTTGTGTTTATTGACAACATCCTTATCTACTCCAAGTCAGAAGAAGAGCATGAGCGACATCTGATAATCATCCTAGAAACCCTGAGAAAGCATCAGTTATATGCCAAGTTCAGCAAGTGTGATTTTTGGCTGAAAGAAGTAGGATTCCTAGGACATATTATGTCTGCCGGAGGAGTCTCTGTTGATCCCGCCAAGATCAAAGATGTCAAATAATGGGAAGCCCCAACCACTCAAACCCAAGTTCGTGCATTTCTCGGATTAGCGGGATATTACCGCAAGTTCGTAGAAGGATTCTCAAGCATAGCCCGACCAATGACCCAATTGTTGAAGAAGGACAAGAAGTTTGAATGGACAGATAAATGTGAAGCCAGTTTCCAGGAGCTGAAGAAGAGATTGATATCAGCCCCAATTTTAGTCATGCCGGACATCAAGAAGCCCTTTGATGTGTATTGTGACGCATCCAAGATTGGTCTAGGATGTGTATTGATGCAAGAAGGCAACGTCATCGCTTATCTATCTCGACAACTAAAGAAACATGAGCAGAACTATCCAACCCATGATCTTGAGCTAGCAGCTGTAGTTCTAGCACTGAAGACCTGGCGTCATTATTTGATGGGTAATCGCTGTGAGATTTACTCAGGTCATAAGAGCTTGAAGTATATCTTCACTTAGAAGGAGCTGAATATGAGGCAAAGAAGATGGATAGAGTTAATCAAGGATTATGACCTTGACATTCACTATCACCCCGGCAAAGCCAATGTGGTAGCGGATGCTCTTAGCAGATTGCCGTGTAGGCTTAACACCATGATCAAGGAGAAGCAACCCAGTTTGTATGAGGAGTTGGAGCAGTTCAGGACTGAATTAGTTAGCCAAGGATTCTTAGCAAGCATTGAACTTAAACCCACTTTGATTAGCGAAATCAAGGAAGCCCAGATGGGGAATGAAAGTATCGACGGGATCAAACATCGTATTGGTACAGGAAAGGTACCTGGATTCACCGAAGACGAAGAAGGAGTACTGTGGTAGAAAGGACGTATCTGTGTGCCAGCAGATTCGGAGCTGAAGGAAGTTATCATGAAGGAAGCCCATGATACTCTTTATTCTATCCACCCCGGAGGAACAAAGATGTATTAGGATTTGAAAGAGCAATTTTGGTGGCACAAGATGAAGAGAGAGATCGGAAGCTACATCGCCAAATGTGACATCTATCAAAGAGTCAAGGCAGAACATCAGAGACCTACAGGACTGGTGCAACCATTACAGATTCCGGAATGGAAGTGGGATTCCGTCGGAATGGACTTTATCACCGTTTTACCTACTTCTAGTAGGGGAAACGACTCAATCTAGGTCATAGTTGATAGACTGTCCAAGGTACCCCATTTTATACCTGTCAAGACCACTTACCAGAGTGCAAAGTTAGCAGAACTATACATTTCTAGGATTGTGAGTCTACATGGAACCCCCAAGACCATCGTATCAGATCGAGGAATCCAGTTTACCTCAAGTTTTTGGCAGAAAGTGCAGGAAGGTTTAGGAACCAAGTTGAACTTCAGTACCGCGTATCACCCGCAAACAGATGGACAGACTGAGAGAGTCAACCAAATGCTAGAAGATATGCTTAGAGCTTGTGTATTGGAATATGGATCAAAATGGGAAGACTGCCTGCCTTTCGCAGAATTCTCATATAACAACAGTTATCAAGCTAGTTTGCAGATGGCATCATTTGAATTCCTATACGGAAGAAAGTGTCGTACCCCTTTGAATTGGTCGCAAGTAGGAGAGAGTCAGATCTTCGGACCCGACATTCTCCGCGAAGTAGAAGAGAAAGTTCACAAAGTCCGTGAGCACCTCAAGACCGCCCAGTCCAGACAGAAGAGCTATGCTGACAAACGAAGGAGAGACCTGACCTTCAATGTCGGAGATTTTGTATATCTCAAGGTTTCACCATTGAAAGGAACTCAACGCTTTAGTCTGAAGGGAAAGTTAGCCCCCAGATATATCGGACCTTTCAAGATTCTGAACCGTCGAGGAGAAGTATCGTATCAGTTGGAACTGCCTGAAGAGATGTCAGCCATCCACAATATGTTCCAGATCTCGTTACTTCGCAAATGTCTGGAAGTGCCCGAGAAGACAGAAGTTTTCAAGAACATCGATCACAGAGCTGTGGAAATCAACAATGACCTAACCTATCGGGAAGTGCCCATTCGTATCTTGGAAGAAGCCTACAGAACCACCAGGACCAGGAGTATCAAGTTTCTCAAGATTCAGTGGAGCAACCATATCGAAGAGGAAGCTACTTGGGAGCGAGAAGATTACATTAGGACAGAGTTCCCAGATCTCTTTAGTTCCTAGTTTTCTTTGTAAATCTCAGGACGAGATTTTGTTTAAGGGGGAAGGTTTGTAACATCCCAAAACTTCAATCCAAGCTTATCATGATCAAATCAATCAAATTTGGGGTTAACAAAAACTTTTTCAAAGTTAAAATGAAAGCATTCATATATGTGTGCATTTAAAATAGGAGTTGTTTGAATTGCCATGATTGACTGTTCCAATGCTTGTAAATGTTTCTTAGGTGATTTAAACATCATCTACATCATTCCCAAACTTTGCCTAAAGAAAATCAGTCCAAAAAGAATTAAAAAGGAGGAATGGTCATTTTGGCAAATTTAACTCTCATGCCTACTTTGGCTAGTCCTAGTACTCAAAACTTAACAGAAACAATTCTTGATCTTTGCACCCCTTGCTAGTACACATAATGAGGTACCAAGGCCCATCTTTTGATATGCTAAAAACATTCTGTTAACTATTTTAAATGACAGTTTAAAATTGAATCTAATGCATATGCATAGATCACCCCTATTTCAAACCCATCTTTTTTAGCTCCACTTTCAAAACCCTTGCAAGCGGAGACTACCTAGCACTAGTGGAGATCACTCAAAAATTTTGAAACCAAAATTCAAAACTTTCTTTCATGCGGCCATTTAATCAAACACTTGGCATGCATAATCTCTCCTCTAATCCTAGCTCACTGTTTACTATAGGGTTTTGCCCCCAATTGATCCCCATTTAATCCCCTTGTCCCCTCTTGATCTAACTAGAGCCTAACCAGCATCTCCCCTACCCCCTAGCTGCACTGCCATGCCATGCCGAGCACCACCTCGCCGGCCGACAGTGCACTTGCAGCAGCAGCCCTCTCCAGCCTCTCTCCTCATGTCTAGAAACTTGCTTGTGGTCCACCTCCACCACCCAACTAGCCCCAGGACAGAGACAGAGGGCAGAGCGGCCAGGAACCGCCACGCCCGGAGCTGGTCGAGCATGCCGACGCCGCCCCCAGAGCACGCCCTGTCCCCACTCGCACAGACCGCCCCTTGGCACCAGCACGCGCCCACCGCTCCGCCTCGACCTGGAGAACACCCCAGACATCCCCGTTCGCTGCCCAAAGCCTCCTAGCCACCGCTCGCCGTGGACACTGCCGCTTCTGCAGCGCAGAGCGCCACCTCGCCCCGACCGCGTGCCACCTCGCCCCGGCCGCATTTAAGTTCTAGAGCACCGCCAGGGAACCGCCCATCGATCGCCACCCCCAGCCATGCCTCTACCTCGCCGTAGCCATGTCGCCACCGTCGACCACCCATCCCGCTCGGTCTCACCGTCAGGCCTATAAAAGGAGCCCTCCCCAGCCTCTCCACTCCACACCATTCCACTCTCCTCACCTCTCAGAACCTCCCCCACCTCTAGCCGGAGCAAGGCGAGCTCTGCCTCGCCGGAATTGGAGCCGGAGCAGCCGCGGCAGGAGGAGAAGGGCGCCGTTGATTGCGACCACCCCAAGCTCCACCGCGACCACGCATCGCCTCGCTGTCGTCTTCCACGTCGTTTGCCCGCCTCGCCAACCCTGCTGGAGCCCTGGTACGCCCCCAGCAGACCCCCACCGAGCCGCTAGGGTTCGAGCTCGCCGGCGACCTGTTCGTCATCGACTTGACCACAACAGGGTTGTGTTTATGACAATAGTTTCCCAACTTAAGTGATTCTAGAATTTTACTTTATCTTTCTTTGCTTCAGAACTCAGCTTAGGTTTCAAACTTATCTTTATAGTGTAACTTAGATCTAGTACTTTAACTTAGATTTCTACTACTTGTTAGTGGTAGTTTGCGAGTACTTAAAGAGTACTCATGGATTTTTTTCCCTGGCTATTACCATGGCCAGACTATGAAGGAGATTATCAAGATGATGGTCAGCAGGACGGCTATGATAACTAGGACTCTCTGCCTTCGTCAGCATTGCCTGTGCCCCTGAAGATGGACCCCACCGCTACGCTATCTTTTATTTCCGCTGCTTGTTGTATTAAGACTGGATCATGAGATCCTTATTTGTGTAAGAACCTTATGTTTGGTTTGTAATGGATGATGTACTGTGTTATCCAATCCGTTATGTCTCGCAAAAATGGTAATCCTGGGATTGCGAGGTATGGCATAACGGGCATCTGGGATTAAAAAATCTGGGTGTTGACACCTTATCTATTATTATAAATGTATTCATCGAAACACTAGTGCACTCTGTGCAACTTTCAATGTTTTGTTCACCTCGCTTCCTATTTGAGTTTGATTTGTATCTACAGGAGTTTCCAACATATTCCCTTATAACATAAGTCTTTATGCTTTAAGATGTTATCCTTTATGGATTTTGAAAATATATCCACAGTTCTCTACTAGACACTACGGACAAACTTAGCTCAAACATTCTGTGATTCGAAATTAATCACTTTCAAACGTTCCTTATGGGATCACATATTATGCTAAGTTATCATCATGGTTTTCTAAGATAGAACCTATGTCTTAACATAGTGGATGATGATCATCCTTTTCTTTCTTTCAACCATTGATGTTAAACTTAATGCTATTCCTAATTTGAGTTATTAAGGACCAGTTCCTTAATTAACTTCCATTCCGAAACATTTTTCAGAATCCCTTAAGGAATACTACATAATATTATAATATCAACTTCTACATCCTATAAATCATTATTCATAAGTATTTGCGCCTTCATCCTTAACATACTTAAGAATTACTCCTATAAGGTCCCACTCAAACTATGTTGCTAACATATTTGGGTATGAGTTAGTACTCTTACTCAAACTATGTTCCTACATATTTGAATTTGAGTCTTATATTGCTCCCACTTAAAAATATGTCAATCACATATTATTTCAGGAAGACTTTCATAGCTCCCACTCAATTTTATGCAAATTGCATATCTCCTTACTGTTTTGAATAACTTCAAAATCTTTTGATCAAATATCAAACTTGGAGATTTTCTATGAGATACTAGTACTTTACTAGTTTTAAATCCACTATACATTGAGCACACATGAATCAAATTCATTTGAATTTATCCAATACTTGACAAATTTGTGCTTTTGTCATTTACCCCTTTTTCCTACTATGGCTTTGCAGTCATTTGGGAAAATTCAAGTAACTCCTTTTACTTGTGAGATTCAGCAACGAATTGCTTTCTAATCTCAAGGGAATTTTGCTTCTAGGTTTTCTCATAATTCAGTTTACCATTATTTCCTTTGTAGTTCGTAGGTATGTCATATTCCAAGAATCATGACAAATGATCCACAAATGTTTCCATACAAGATATGGATTTACATTTTGAATCCTACTTCATATAGTGAAAAACAACAGTGGAGGTAAAAACACAATGATCAAAATCATTGATTCTTTCCTTCTGTGAGGAGAATCGTTCAGGAACGCTGTCCGTTGCGCTTCTCAACACTCTGATGTAGGGTTTTGAATCCTCATCGTGTTTTACACTATTTTCCATTTGCTCCATAATTGATAAACTTCACTAGAGGTGAGCTTTCTCAAGAATGCACCAAAATCCTAGCAATACGAATCTTGCTTTCCTTTTGGTTTGAGCTATGGGGTTCGTATTCAAAGTTTCCAATGAATACTCTATAAGGACTTATTCGCTATTGTTTTGGTTATATCAAATAACCCCAAAACTTTCACGAATTCAAATGGTTCACTACATTCTAATTGAGTGCTAACTATTTCTTAACTTATGGTCTCTACATATACACTACAACGATTTATTCGGTGCCTTCTATTTAACCCCTTTTGATATCTTATATCATATTGTGATGCTTTGTATTTTGACGTTTCAAAACACTTTGCATTCCATAATATCTTTTATGCCATTCTTATAAAGTTGAATTTCATTACTATTGATCAAATCATAGTAATTAGATTCTCTTTTGTACTTATACCCTTTGTTGATGAAACACTTTGATCAAATCAAATAGTTTCATATTCATGTTTCCTTTGGTAAACTTACTTTACACATTTAAACAATCACTTAATGATAATTACCATTGATGTTAAACTCCAATACATCGAATATGTATTTACTTTTAACAATTCTTTAAACAATTTGTATTCAAGTAATACACGGTGTTCAAGTTATTTAGCCGAACTTAGGCATGATTTATATGTGAGAAGAAATCAAATGACTTTCACATATTACCACATAACTTTGAATTCAAACAATGGTTTCATTCATTAATGAAATATCATTAAGTTGGGTATTTTAAACAAGGCATTTTAATGTTTTACAAATGTTCATACATTATCAATTAGTTTCAAGCAATAAGGATAATTCACAAGTAATCAAACAAGATATGAACACGAATAGAAATCATTCATAAAAGCAGAATAATTGTTTGTTACAAACTGATATGAATAACCGTCTCATGAAGTGTGAGACAAACTAAAGAAGTTCACAATCTCTTGATTACAATAATCATCCTAAACATGAACTAAATGATAAATGTAGAGGGAGAGTGTCGTTGGCCGTCATCATCGTGCTCGCCATCAACACGCAAGGTCACCTCCTCTCTAGCAAGCACCTCTCATGCAGAAGGACCTGTTTTCAGTAAAACAGAACAAGTATCAGATATACTTAAAACGGCAATGTGTTTGCAAGATTATAACATTTATAAAACTATATATCAAATATATACCTTTGTCATTGACGACACCAGCGACATTGGGTTCATCTATCACATTTCTGAAATGTGATATGAACTCAAGGAAATCCAGTGTTTCCGTGTCGCCTCTCATAACGCAGATCCTGACTTGTGCTTGGAAGCTTGGAGAAAGTGACCAAAGAATAACACCCATCGCAAATGAGCTTGAGTACCAGTTGTCCAGGTAGTATGCCAGACTCATATACGCATCGTAGAGGCGCAATAAGTGCTCATCCAATGAGGAGCCCTCCTCCATCTTTATGGAGAGGAAGTCCCCCATCAGCTCATACTCCCACATGCGCATTTGCTCCACGAAATGTGCTCTCAGATGTGTCATGACCGCCCGGGGTTTGAGACTCCCCACTATTGGCCACAGCCTATCCTCCATTCCGAGGCGCATGGTCACTGAAATGAATGTGGCCATCACACGACGACGATAACGCAGATCCCGCTACTCCTGGGTTTCATGAGTATAGGGTGACTCCAAATACATCTCAGAGGTCATGTAGTCATCTACATTGTTCTCCCCAAGAAGATCAAATAGGTGTATGACCCATGTAGAAAAGTTTGATCCATCTAACTTGAGCTTTTCTCCTTTTAACTAATCGTCGATAGGAAAGGTAATCTCGGGAAGAACCATTTTCTACATTTATAATTACAAAAGGAATTTAGACTAAGTTTATAATTAAATGAGTTAACAATAACTCCACTCAGAAACACCTATCCCCAATGAGGGTTCCTAGTGATAACACGACCCCTATTAGCCACATCTCCCCCGATCGTCACGACCATCAATGTGGGTTTAAGGGTGGACGCTAAACGTCGGTCACATCATTCATGCAACTCGTGCTCGATCTTTCGACCATCCGCGTTCCGAGGCCACGCTTCTCTAGCGTGCTAGGCTCTCCAACTCAACCTTAGTGTATTCGTTGTGCAACATGGCTTACACCCACTGTATGTGAACATAGATATGTATGACACCCAGGCCTGTCACCCTGGATCGCCTCATACCGAAGAACTTTCTTGGTGGTGCACACTAAGGGGGAACACAATCGTGGGTAATTTTAACAGGGATCATCTTATTAGGCTACCGTCGAGTATCTAATACTAGCACATGTACAATAAGACATACAAACAATAACATTGAATGAAAATGCTATGTGATATGGTCCTTCACGTTATGATCTCCATCCGTCGTCACCGGGTTCCGGCGCCGTAGACACCAGGGTACCGGTGTCTTTCCGGCGTGGTAGTTCGTCACCTTCGTGACTATCTATGTAACACCCTCAAATCGGCCCTATGCAAGTTTCAGCGCTTTCCGCCAAACCCGCATAGAAACGATTCAAGGACGCCCACCAGGCACTTTCGTGCGGGTGGAAAAAATGAAGTAATACCATTACACAATAGTCCTCGATGGGACCCACAGAACAGATATATATATACAACAGCGACTCCACGAGTCAAGAATACAGATATACAATTTAAAGGCCCAAATCACCTTGAAAACGATAGAGCGTCCGACTATGGACAAGATGCAAATGGGGCTAAGAGCCCTGAAGAGTAACCAATGGCGTCCATAACCTTGCCCAGGCCAAACCGGAAGGGTAACCCTGCTAACGACGGCGATCTCAAACCTGCTAAAACAAAAGGGGTGCCGACAAAGGGCGAAGGAAAAAGAGGAGCGTCAGTACTGAGGCCAGTACACGGCGAGGCTGGAATTCGGCGGCTCTCGCCTACATAGGTATGGTGGGCTGAAGCGGCAGCGCAGCATGCACTAAACAACCTATAGAGACTCGGTAAAACTGGCGGCTATTAGAGAGGGATAAGAAAGACCTATTCGGATCCCACCTGAGACTACACCGAACATACCCATCCTGGTATTTCCCCCTCGAGACCAAACGAGGAAGTCAGACCGAGGAACTCACACGGTTGGCAATTTTACTCATTCTGTTTTAGTTGCAGCACTTACTATTCAGACATAGATAGCATGAGTCATCCTGATAGCATAAGTAGTGGGCAGTTTTAGTTAACATTCCGTTGTAGTTGGAACAGTTGCTAGTCAGATATAAATATCCTGAGGAATCCCAAAACCCAGCAGTTATTGGCACTTTTATCCCATTCCATTGGAGTTGCAATACTTACTAGGCATATAGCATGTCACAAAACAACCCAGATCCACCAGCTGTTGGCATTTTTAATATCCATTCCGTTATACTTGAGCTCATTACTAGTCACATATTAAATCAAATTTATAGCACTACTTTAGTTATGCTTGTCTATGATCGATATACTGTGCTCCAAGTCGTCCATAACCGCGAACACGGCTTTCAGAAAGTTTTACCCTGCAGGGGTGCACAAATAGCAACACACACTAGATCAACCTCGGAAAAACCAACTCAAAACCCAACGAGGCATTCACGACAAAGCGATCACAGGATTCAGAAATATTTCAGGGGGCCACCCCACTAAGCTACCCGCAACGAAGTTGGCCGGCTCCGGAACGGACCCAGGGTTTGTGTGGACGGCTATAAACGACTGGGAACCCGAAAGTGTGACTGGGCTTGTCGATACAGTGAAAACGTGTCACGACCCTAAGCAGTACAGGTGCTCCACGCACAATCATAAATAAAGCAGTAACATGGCATAAGTACAGGATAGTAATAAAGCCCCAAACTACTTGTGGCCCCAAGAAATAGAAATGAATCAAGCTCTGGCTCAGGGGGGGTCCATAAGGCCTCCCGGATGTGGATAGTGCGAAAAATCAAGGAACAGGTATCAAGTACTCGGGGTCCTACGGGACACAAATGAGCGTGGAAGAACCAAATAACATCTATTGCCCACCGATGCCTCTGCATTAGTTATATCTAGCATTTTATTAGTTGTATTTAAAGTCATGATCATCTCCACCAATAAACAACTCCACCGATAAACATCTGCCAGCGTTCCAACAATTGTGGTACTTGACAACACGAGATCACACCTGACCAAGCGACTATGACTCGCAAGGCCAGCTATCTACCAAACACAGGTAATAGGAGGTGTCCAAGGCAATATAGAGGCTGCACGGGATATAACTAGGGTGCGGAAACTAAAGCATCGCGACACGGATAGCAATAGATCAACAGGAGGAAATAAAGACTATAAATACAAAATAGGTAGAAGGGGGAAGAGAGGCTCGCCTGGGAAACACTGCCGGAGATTCATATCCGAAGAACTTGTCGATACTCGCATCAACTCATCGGCCTAATCCGCAAGGAAGCAAACACTAGCACAAACACCGGATGCAATATTTAATACTACAGCAGAAGATCCGGCATGATTATGTTATGCATGCGAGATGACAATTAAATATGCGATAGTCGATAATGTCATATTATAAAAATAATGGGGGTCTCGGATAGGGAATCACATTAGGGTTCGGCGAACTTGGGCTCCGAGGGGTTCGGGGTTCGACGGGGGCGGAAACGGCTCGACGGGAATGCTCTCGGACAACGGAGGTAGATCTTGTCGCATCCGGGAAGCAGGACTTGCTTTGGCGTCGGGGGCGCATCGGATTCGCCCGGGTCGGTGTCGATCTTGTCGTCACGAAGGTCTTGTCGGGTCCGCGGTCTTCGGGTTAGTCTTGGCGTTCGGGATGAAGAACTTGGCGTTCCGGTGGCGATCTTGGCGGTCTTCGGATCCGGGCCTCGCATCCGGGAAGGAGTACTTGTTGCATCTGATGGATCGGTCATCGGGGTCGAAGAGCTTGGCGCGCCCGGGTTCGGTCTTCGGAAGGATCGGTCTTCGAACTCCGGGATCGGTCTTCGGATCTCGACATGGGCCGGTCTTGGTGACGATCTTGTCCGATGGGGATCTTGGGGATCGACGCCGGGGTCGTCGAGTGGCGCCGTGTACATTCTTCGGCTTCAAGCCGGTCCTGTTGATGAGGGGATCTGGACGCTTTGTGGGTGCTCTCCGTATTCGGTTGTTTGGCATCGCATAGACAAAAACGCAACACGGCGAGATGGAACTTCACGCGCACATCTGGGTTGCAGAACAGGTCCTATACTAGGGAAACAAAACACGGGGCAACCAACATAAACATGACGCTCATGGGCAACACACGTGTGATACATGAGGCTGCCATGCGCGCGGACGGCGGAAGAGGGTGGCAGCAGAGCGGGCTCGCGGGACGGACTCAGGCAAGTCCGAGGCCCGCGCGGTGCAGGGCATGGGATGAAGCTCGCCAGCGCGGTCGGCGAGAGGAAGGCGGGGCCCCGGCGAGGCGGGCTCGATGACGCGGCGAGGTGGTGGAGGCAGGGTGAGGTAGAGATGACCGGCGACGGCGGACCTCGCGACGGGGAGGCGTGGAAGAGGAGGGGCTCAGGGGCGAGTGCGACGGCGACGGGGGTCAGAGGCAGCGCTGGAGGAGCGGAGGGCCGGCGCAGCGACGAGGAGGCGCGGGGCCGCGCGGGGTGCAGAGGGCGGAGCCGTAGGTTGAGGGCGCGGCCGGCGGTAGGCGCGGAGGTCGAGGCGGAGCTCGCTGCGGGGTAGGGCTCGACGGCGGCGGACGGGGTGCTGGCCGGAGGCGACGAGCGGAGCGCAGGCAGCGACCAGAGGAGAGTGCGGCGGCGGGTGGGGCTACGGGGCGAGCGAGAGGATGCGGCGGGGATCTCGGCAGAACGGCGACGCGGGACGGAGAACATGGCGCCGGCGGCGGGGAAGGAGACGGGGGACGGGCGGAGACCACGGCGACCGGAGCAGAGGGGAGGCCGGCGAGTCGAGGCGGAGGAGGCCGAGAGCGGCGAACGGCGGCGGAGGGGAGAGCGGCCTCGGGGACAGAGAGCGGGGACGGGGGAGGAGAGACGCAGGGAGAAAAGGAGAGAGGGACAGGCGCGCGGGGCGGCCGCGTCTCCCGCGCGGGTGGGGCCGGCGCGGTAGGTGGGGGCGCGCGTCCCGGGGCGGTCGGTCGGGGCTGGCTGGGTGAGTGGGCCAGGCGGGGGAGTTGGGCGGGAAAAACGGCGGCTATGGTTGTGTGCGCGCCCAGGAGGAATTTTGTCCGCGCGTGGGGCCGGCCAGGGGGCCTGGGGAGAAATTCGGGCGGCTAGCGATTGGTGGAGATTTGGGGTCAGGCTGATGTGGCAAGCTGTGGTTGGCTGGGGTGATGTGGAGGGGGCTGGGTAGAATAGGATTGGGTCGTTTAAGGAATTTTGGAGGCGGCCGGTCAGACTTTCGGGTCTGGCTGGCTGCCTCCCATAAATAAAATAAAAGTTTTATTATTTAAAAATGGGGCTTTTAAAAACCGTTGGTAGACAAAACAAAATAATCCGGAGACCCGGGTTTTGATTTAAAAATAAAGACGGGGCGTTTCGAAAACAAAAATAGTCTTTTCGAAAATAGTTTTAGACAAACCAATGTAAGAAGACATGACGATGCTCAAATGCAAGGTGGCATGATGACATGAGCATGCGGTCATGATGATGCAATGCACAAAAACAACGCGATTTTCTAGTAGTGGTTTTACGGGGCGCCACAATCTACTACTATGTAACAAAAGGTAATCACTTTACCTTTGCCACAACCATATCACAAAGCAACGCCTCCCTGCAAAACAAAGTTAGACGCCTCTACTTTATCTTTGCATGTTCTACGTGGCTGAATGGGCTTTCGCACAAGAACCGTTCTTACCTACGAACTTTCAGCACAACGCTGATCAAGTAGTTGTCTATACTACACCCCTTTAGGGGCCCTCCGTTGCAAATGGTATACCAACTAATGCGAGAGAGACAGACACCCCCCTAAGCCACTTTATACTGCACAAGCCGTATGTTAAGCGTGGACTAGTCTCGCGAAAGAACGCGTAAAGTCGGTTGGGGGCCGCTTCATCAAGCATTGCTGCGGTATACACAAGTACACGTGGGAGGGTAACAACTAAAAGATCAACGCCCACACGCTACATCTCGTGTGTTCTACCCGTACTAGCATTACTACGCATAGGTCTAGCTCTGATACCACTATAGGGGTTTTGCGCATAAAAACAATAAATTTTACTCTACGCCCCTGAACCCCTGAAGCTGCCAGGACCTATATATTAGTAATACAGTAACGGAAGGGGCTTTTCGTGAACTTACCCTTGAAGACCAAAAAGCGTTGGCAACGCTCAGGAGAGCGCGGTTGATGTAGACGAGCCGAAGCCGACCTCAAGGTCGTGATGAAGTCCTTGCGCTCCTTCTGGCTACAACGACTTGAGTGCCTCAAGTGCGACACCTCGCGGGGAGTTACACACCTCCGGTGCCTGACGATGACTCCCGCTTTCCCGATCCAGTGGCAGTTGCGGAAGTAGAGCTCCCGGATCCAAATCCCGCAGCGCGGCGGCGCTCCGCGGTGAAGATGTCTCTCGCTCGCGTAGTCCAGACTTGGGACCATGGTCACGAGAGAGAGAGGGGAAGAGAGAAAATATCAATTGGAGGTCCTCCCAAAAGTGGGGAGACCTTTATTGATTATTGGGTGTTTTTCTAGGCCAAATACCCCACTTTATATAGGGGGGGGGAGGTACTACCTCCCCTCAAGTCCCGGGGTGGGACTAAAGGAGAGGAGGGGGAGGAGGTGGCCGCCGGCCACTAGTGGGCCCCGCGGGGGGGGGGGGGGGGGGCTAGGCCCAGCCGGCCTCCCCTTGCCTCTTCTCCCCTTTCTCCTTTTCCCTAATGGGCCCTCTCCCTCCGGAATTGGCCCATTAAGCCTTTTGACCTTTTAATTGATTTTCTATTTATTAAATAATTATGAATAAATGATTAAATCAATATTTAACATTCATTCACATATTATTCAACCTCCGTGTCTATGGAACACCTTCCACCTCCACTCCGGACATCCTCCGGATTTACCGAAACCCTTCTGGTTTTCTCCCTTCTCTTCTTCGGTGATTCTACAGATCCTATAAATGCTCTCTAAGCATCATCAAGCCCTTAAGCGTGATACCCCACGGTTTGGGAACACTCCAGACATGGTCGGGACACTCCCGTACCAATGATCAACAGAGGGACCTGGATGGTCATGTGACCCCTATGCGTTCCACGAAGATCTTTCGTCGTTTGAACCGGGACAGTCGTGTCTTATTCCCTTTGTCTCTCGATACTTGCATTGCCCGAGATTTGATCAATGAAATCACCATGTTGTGTTCAATCTCGTTACTGAACAATGCTATTTGACTCGTTCCGACAAGTGATATCCCCGTGATCTAATCACACGCTGCGCAGCTATTGGATATAACTTCTTCGAGTAGGCCCTTGAGTATCTTCCCGTCACGTGGATGGACAAATACCGCTCTTGACATATATTGCCTCTACGGTTTCCTCCGAATACCTGAACACACCTTTATAACCACCGTTTTACCAGATGGCGTTTGATGCTATCTAAGCACTCTCGGGAGACAGTGATTGATATAGCCTCACGGTCTAAGGAATAGTCTACGAGGATCCATTTCTAATCATCGTAACTTGAACTTCGTGACATGATCGAATCATGATGTTTAGGTTGGGTATTGGTTCATCATCTCATTCTCAGAATGAGATGACCTCATTTCCAACTGGCATAAATGCCACATGATCAGGAAACATGATCATCTATTGACCAATGAACCAGTGACTAGAGTTTCACTGGGAACCCCTGGTTTGTTTGTATATCACATGTGTATTGATGTTTCCATTCAACACAGTTATAGCATGATATAAAACTTAATCATAAACTATATGAAATATGATAATAGTCCTTACTACTATTTGTCTCTAGGGCATATTTCCAACAAGAATGTTATATCACAGAAACGAGAAAAGAGTACTTGTCGATAGGGAGATCGAACTAGGTATGGATGATACCGAATGATCAGATCTTGGACAAGTAAAATATCACGAGGCAAAAGGAATTGGTTACTACAAAAAAGATTCACGCGATCATTAGTTTATCGTTGAGTTGGTGGGAGTCATTATGGATCTCATAGGGATACACACAGTTCATGATCCCATAGGGATACACACTTACGGGTAGTCGATGCATTTGACTAGATAGGAAACACTGGATAAAATACTAGACAACACAAGAATTGTTCTAATAAATACGGAATAGTTTTGGTGTATCGGAATATTACGAGGGATTACATGAAGTGTTCATTAAATGAAGTACTCATTAAATGAAGTGTTCATTAAATTGAGTGGCATTAAACCAAGTAAATTAAAGTGTTTTAATGGAAAGACCTTTGAATTCTTGATTGGAAATTGAACGAGAGAGGTGGGGGAACCACCATGGATGGTGCTCCATGGCCCTTGGGGCTGCCCTCCTCACCTATAAAAGGCCCTCTCCTCCTCTCATCTCACTCATTCTCCCTTCTCTCATATGCCCTTTGGTTGGAATCTTCTCCCTCTTAATAGCTTGTCCACTATCACGAATATGATGCTTAGGCGTAGCCCTGCTCAAGATCTTCTCCTACACCACCACTACCATGTCGTAGTGTCGCTGGAGTTCCTGAGGATCCGCTACTTCCACTTCCGAGCTGGAGCGAGGGATGGAAGTCGTCGGCACACCGTATGTGTGACTGATTACGGAGGTGGAGTTGGTAGTCACGTACTTGAGGACGGTCGTATACACTCTACAATAGCCACATTTTTTTGCGGGTACATTATCCCTCTTCACGGTCTTCGAGGGTGAGTCCATCTGGAACTGTTACAAGTATCGTCTAGATTCGATCTTGGCAGTTACAACTGTAGGATTTTTTTTTTGTTTTCTATGCAATGAACCCCATCAGATCGATTTTGAGTTTCCACTCCTGGAGCTCGAGAAGCGGCACCCAAAGAGATACAGCTAACCGAGTCACATGAGGTCCCACCACATGTCGATGCATAACCGCACATGAACAGTCATGTCATGGACCTAGCCACACAACTAGATGCATGCACATGCAACTTATGTTGTCGAGTAGTGCAAGGAGACACCCACCATCAACATCGATCCCCTAACATTGAGAGTCTAGACAACCCCCAAGAGTCGATAGTATAGTCACATGGAGCACCTCAGAAAAGATAAGAACCCACACATTGAGGATAAGTAGACCTAATAAATCTAATGTCGCATACGACATCAAGTTTCATGTTGATCACTAGCTCTAATCCCTGCATCGAGCGATGGACGACCATTAACGGGAGCGAGCCACTGGGATCCTTCAATATATAGGTTGAAACCTGCTGACCATACACCTTGTAGAGATGATTCACAACCTTTATCACACATCCACAAGAAAAGTAGCTAATGCACATGTGAACACCTTGGAGGCATATGAATGGATCGTGCTCGTCACGTGAGATGGAAAATCCCCTCGCGCCAAGGATCGATAAGATGTTTCACCATTGCTACCAATGGTAAATAGGAACCAATACCATCCACCATCGATGTGAATCAAAGATCGAAGCCATTGTCGGAGACCACCACCACCATTGACGCCACACCGACCATTGTGTTGCCCCACAGGAGTAGCTAGACAACCACGACTAAGAGATCCAAGGTTGCCGCCTTGATGTCTGACCTCCGATGATGTGTATGCATCCCCGAGCGTTGTGCGCAAGGAGGCAATCCTGACACTGTCATTCGCTATGAAGGCTTTGGTTTCTAGTTTTCTCTGACGGTCTTTAGGTGGGGGAATGGTAGAAAACAGGGCGACAACGGCTAGGGTTTCACCCAGTCGGGGGTAAACTTGTCCCTATACATAGAGGACTAAGGAAGGAGGTCGATGAGGGTGGTGTAGAGCCTCCAAAGATGATCCTGGCTATGGTATCCCCTCCATTATCCCCTTGTTGACGACTGTGTTTCTATAGTCGCATATCTTTCGTATTTGGCTCCATGTTAGTACTGTGGTGGATTATCTAGGGATGAATGGGGATTAAGTTTTTGGTTGAAGGAGTCCCTCGACCAAAGGGAGAAGCAACCGCTTTAGGTTCCCCTCCCCACTCAATTGGTTGGCACGCCCCATCCCTAGGTAGTTTTGACTAGGGGTGTGTACCTAGGGGAAACATGCCTAGATCCTCCTTTCACAAATATCTTATAACTGCAATTGCTTACAAAAGGCTCATTTGAAATTTCCTAAATTTTCTGTGTCATAGAAGGTTCCTGAATATCACGTCAATAAAAGACAGAATCTAACTCCCACTAATTATTACTCCCTGCATTCTGAAATATATTTTTGTCCTTTTTCTGGAACGCATGTATCTTGACGCCATGAGAAAAGGCTAAAACATCTTATAATTTGAAATGAACGGAGTATTAATTTCTTCCAAATAATTAATAAATTTTTGTAAAATATGGTATTATTCTTCAAAAGGTAAATATACATTTATAACGTATTACGTCCTCGCCATTTCGCCTTTGTAATATTTTCTTCTAACGTGGACTTCGTTATGATGTTAGGGTGTTATTTGATATAGTGTGTGGTCTCCTATTTTCAAAAGACAGACTTCACATAGGTATTTCATTGGGTAACAGATTTCTCTAAACATAAATTGCCTCCCTCCTCCCCTTCCTCCCGGGTCGTCTCGCGTGGGATGACTCCAGAGGCTCCTCTACCGCCCTAGAGAGCCGCTTCTTGATCTACTCCCTACGGCCGTTGTCACCGTCTTCGTCAGTGGTGGTGGCCACACCCAACCTATCAAAGATGGTCTTCTACGCGCGAGGCGGGCCATCACCGGAGCGGCGCATGTGGAACGCGGGTGGTGGCGGAGGTTTTCCACGAGGGTGCATTGACCGACGGAGGGGGTTCCTCTCGCTGTGGGATTCGGCCAGGTCCAGCGAAAGATCGCCCATGTTCTGTCGTCTTCTTCCTCGATACTGTCCTGGCCAATGAGGTTCGGAGCGACTGATCCAACAGGGTGCCGGTAGGTGGCGTAGGGGCTAGTAGCTCGACTTGAATAAATGTGGTGGTCCTAGGGTTCCAACTTGCTCGAAGATGATCATCTGCCGAATGCATGTCCCTACCGATCTGGCTGGCATGTCGTGTTCTGGAAGGCTCCGCTGGCAAACTCCACTGGGTGATTCATGCTTGGAGATTGCTGCATTGGGTGGGATTTTTTGGTATGCACCCATGTTTTTCTCTGACCGTTTGGTTTCAGAGGGAGCGTTGCGAAACTCTGCTGGCTATTACCATCATGAGGCACGCTTTCTCGTTCCATGGTGAAGTCAGCTGGTGGAGAATGTCACCAAAGACGAGGTATGAGGCCTAGCAATGGCGATTTGAGTCTTTGTGGCGATGAGGAATTGGTTTGGTGATTCGTGACTTGGAGTAGCGGATTCGTAAGTGAGGGCCGATAGCACAGGAGAAGTTCGAAGTCTTACGATTCAGGGTAAAAAATCCAAGTTCTAGCCTTAATTGGTTGGGCATGACAATGGTCTTGTTGAAGTCGTTTTTTATAAGGACTTCCTCCAGGAGGGAAATCTAAGATCTACGATCGGACGACGACGTCGCTTGTGCATTGTTCCCTTCTTGAAGGCATTACTTTTAGCGGAGCTGGACTTCTGGTATTGTTTTGGTTGTTTGAATAGTGTTGCTACAAGAAATAAATCACTTTAGCGGAACTTTTCTTTTATTATAAGTCTTCTTCTTTTTGAGGTTGTGTGCATGCGTAATACCGCTAGAACAATGCGTTGTTGCAGAGACTGTGTAATTGGTATATTCACGATATTAATCTGTGCTCGTTATCAAAAATATTAATTAACTAGTTCTTGTAAGAACCACACGAATAATGTAGTGTAACTATCAGTGGTCACGAGTTCTTGGATGCATATGCACTAGGGGTCACATGAGACGGGGATGATGGATGTATATCTACCTCTGGCACGCAAAAAAAATGAAACTACAAGTGGCTGCCTTAGCCTCAGTTTGGAGTCAACGAGCACGCTGCTCCAACTCAGCAAACACTTTGACCTTC
Source organism: Avena eriantha (assembly GCA_910589775.1). Classification (NCBI taxonomy): domain Eukaryota; kingdom Viridiplantae; phylum Streptophyta; class Magnoliopsida; order Poales; family Poaceae; genus Avena; species Avena eriantha. The sequence goes on from OU342743.1 coordinate 566,842,456, forward strand.
GTTAGCGAGCAACTAGCAAACAATCACAGCCTTGCTACCTCAAAAAAAAAAATTCACAGACTTGCGATATACAAAACAGGCCAAGCTGGAGACGAATTCTAGCATACCATATTACCATGGCCGGCATCCAATTGGATCAGGTTCGCTTAAATCCAATCGAATGTCACGGACAAAACCCAGACCAACAATAGTATACTCCTCCCCTAGACTATAGCAGTCTGTCAGTTCAGCTAAGACAGACAGGATTCCCTATATACAACTCTGACCAGTAATAATAGACCTAGAGAAGTCAGAAATGAATATCACGAATATAAAACGGAAAAAACTCAGCACCTCCATGTGTTGAAAAAGGGCACAGATAAATACAACCGAAGTTGCCAAAGTTTTCAACTCAGAGTGTGGAGTCTGACCACACATCCCCCTCTGTCTCCCAAAACCATATTTTTTCCTGCTTATACAAGCGACAAGTTGGGGTTTTAAATCATTTCACACAGTCCAGCAGATGACTCTCGCAATTCAACTGATACCGTGGAGTTGACTTGCAAAATCTAATAATTTTTAGGGCGACCCCGTCGTCCAATTAATGACACTACAGGTAGACTACAGTCGGAGCATTTGGCTCCGTGTGTTGGTTTGCGAACAAGTGTGCAGCGTGTTTCGCTTTCATATATCTTGACAAAATTGGTGGTTGTATCTGTCAATTCTGCGGTGCCGCGCTCGTGTGTCGGAGCTCGTATCCGAGGCAGATGGTCAATTTTTGCTCTTTTCGTCGTGCGATCGGAGATATACGCACGGTTTGGGCGGTTGTACGTGTCGTAGTTTGTAGAAAATACTACGCTACGGAAGTATACATCAATAGATAGCTGCACGTGTACATTCACACCGCGAAGCGCTGTTGGATTTATGTGCCGGCGAGCGTGAAGATTGGACTGCACGTACACAGAGGAACTACAACTCGCTGTCCAAAGAAAAGAAAGAGCCCTCTGCCCCTATATATATCCATGTGTTTATTGAGCATTTTGTGCGGATCTTTCTCCACCGGCTGACTGGGAATTTGGGATCTTTTCTAGGGCCCAAATCGAAGAACTCAGCAAAGAGGCGGTGATTCTGACATGTACGTGTGCCGAACGGTTCGCTTAGGATGACCCAGAAAATCCCAACAATGAGCTCCTGAACAGGACTTGCTCACTTATACCGCCAGTCATATTTTGGTTAACTTCGTCAATGTACTGATAAATACTACAGTAAAACCCACTGACCTCAGTGTCTACCCAACGGGCGTCCTCCACACCTTCGGCCTCCTCTCCTCCTTCGCCGCCGCCTGTCTGGGTTGCAGGGCGAAGCCCTGGCTCCGAAATGTCCATCCCCGCGCCAATGAGATGGGGCAGGGCTTTTCTTCTTCATGGTGGCGGTGCACTCCATGCAAACGATGAGTTAGAGGGAAACACCACACATTGGGCGATCAACTCTGTTGATTTATATAGTACATGTACAATGTACCTTGCAAGGCAAGAATACAATCATACCTACCAAACCGATTTATACAAGGATCAGTGGAGGAATTACATGCCTAACAAACTATACAAGAGAGATACTCTAACACTCCGGGAGACTCAGGTCCGGCGAGTCCGGGTGGCCTTGGCGGTGGTGCTGCCCATGGGCGGTGGGCGCCATGGCTCAGAGCACCTCCGGCTACCGGCCCTGGCCGGATCTAGCCGCCATGGTCCTAGATGGGCTCGGGCAGGCTCAAACGATGGGCTTGCGCGGGCCAGGTGCTGCCTCTGGTCGATGACTGTCTCTCGGTGTTGGAGGTGGGTTCCTCCCGCGGGGTGCAGGGCTGTTGTCCCTCGTTCCGGCAATGTCGTGTGCCTCCGCCGTTCAGGGCATGTGTCGGTGTCCATGAAGATACGGTTATGGTGATTTCAAGATCGTGGTGATGTATGCTGGTTGGTGGCGAAGCTGGGTGGTGGTGTTCTGTTGCGCCACGGTTTTTGTGGGGCTAAGGTCGGGAGAAATCCCCGTTGGTTTGTCCGACCCTGACGCGGTGCCGCCTCCGGGTGGCACCATTCCTTCCTCGAGGGCGTCAAGGGAAGCCTTTGTCTCCACTTTACAAGGGGTACCGGGGTTGACCCTAGGACCATGGTCCGGGCAGCAATACCATGTCGACGGTGCTTCTCTCGGGAAGGGGCTGCTAGGTACCGAGCGCTTCGGTTTGCTTGGAGCGTGGTATGCTAAAGTCGGAGGGCGCAGCGATTGCGGGTCTTCATCGCCTAGTCAATTTGCCTTTGTTTTCATTCCTTTTCTTTTTAGGCATGTTTATGATGTGGCCCCAACGTTTTATTCGGTTCGAATTCATGTATCGCTGTGATTGCTATATTAATATAGCGGGGCCAAAGCCTATGTCGAAAAAAACTGACCGCAGAACATGCCAAAATTTCCCTAAAAACCTACTTTCTCATTTTCAAATAATATAGCAAATGGCTGTATTATTTGTGTTTATGTTAAAATATAGGAAAATTGTGCGGATGAGGAACTATCTTTATTTTGATTTTTTGGCATGGAACGTCAAGTCAAAGGGTACTGGGTGGTGGTTCAGATTTTGAGACCAGCCGTCCCTAAAATCAGATGAGTATTACGGCTTTGTATATGCTCTAAGAATATTATTTTTTTGCGCTGAAAAATTATCTATGCTCTAACAATATTAATTTGTTCGTTGTTGCAAGGAGAGAAAAATTAACATAGGAAACCATAACAAGGTTACTGCTCATCCGTTGGTGTGATGTTTAGATATGCACACGATTATTGTACGTCGCAAGACTAATCCGTGAATAACAGACAAGGAGTTAAAATTTGCTCTATCATCTGGATAGAGTTTCCCCAGGATTTTTCGACCAGGGCTGGACTTTGTGCTATGGCCGGATAATCTATCCCCTGAGACTCCCAAAGATTTTTTACAAAGAGTGTCAAGGCGCGTCATGCGGATGGGGGCGGACAGGCCCGGATTTTCCGTTTCTGGGCCGGATGTTTGTCCCAGCCGGATTATCCGTCCTAGTTTCTTCTAACGGCTGGCTTTTGGCAGGAGGTATAAATACCCCATTTGATCGTCATTTTAGATCTCTTGGATCCTACGAAAAAGTTTGGTGCTTTTCATATCAATTCAGGCGAGATCTTCACTTTCAACCACCCGAAGATTCCGATCTTTGGAAAATCAAAAGAGGGGGCCTTGATATTCATCGGCACCAATCAAGATCTTTATTTCCCCTCCATTCACTTGGAGGACTCTTGATCTAGAGTTTCTTACAAATATCTAGATCTTGGTTTTGTTTATTGATAAACTTATTTCTTGTGGCAGTTTGTTGTCATCTCGGGAGCCTCCAATTCGGTTGTGGATGTGTGCTCCGGTAGTGTTGTAAAGGCACCGGTATCCGCCTCGAACAGTACCACATAGTGGAAAGGTGTATCTGGCCAGTTGTGGCGAAATCCACCAGAGAACTGGGTGAGGCCTATTATGGCGTGGTGATCTTAGTATGGCACAATCCTACAACGCATACGTACTTCCCTTAACAAGGAAAAAACTACGGTAAAACAAATCTTATGTCTTCGCGTGCTCCACTACGGTTACCTCGTTCATTGTCTTTACTCGCTTAGTAGCTAGGTTGACATGTAGAAAAATTCATCTTAGTTGCATATCTAGAGAATTTACCTTTGAGTCGAGCCAAAAATTGAAAAAGAATTAAAATTTGGAGTAGCACATATTCACCCCACCCCCTCTAGGTACCCATATGATCCATTTTACAAGATAATTCATCATCACCACCAAGACATAAACCACCATTGCTAGTTCTCAGATCTTGGCTTCCATGACATTCTCCGCACAATGACTTCAGCATGAAACCAAAGACATGTTCCACGATGGCAACAGACTACAGAGCTTCGCCTCACTTTCTCTGAAACCAAACGATCAGAAAAAACATGGTTGCGTGCGACCGAATCCCATCCGATCTAGCAATCTCCAGGCATGCTTCACCTATGGGAGTTCGCCGACGGAGCCTCCCGAAACTCGACACTCCGGCCAAATCAAAGAGGACAAGTATCAAGTAGATCCTTGTCTTGGTGCAAGAGGAATCCTAGAACCGACGCCTTTATTTTTGATGCAGATGAACAGGCCCCCACGACGCCATCCGCTGCCCAACGACGAAGATCCATCGTCTGGCCCTCCACCGCTACGCATCCCCTCGTTGCGTCACCTCCGCGGGGAGAGGCTCAACGGGGAGCGCCTCCTGGCCCCCACCATTTGGCGGTGGGGCGACGCCACCACCGACAGTGGCAGCGGCCTTCGATGCCACGAGTCGGCCTGCTTTTCTAGGGGACGATTGCCCTCCGCTGCCGCTGCCGCGCAGGCGGCCTAGGAGGGGAGGGGAGGAGAGGGTGGCGATCAGAGGAGGAAGCTTAGCTGCAGGCGGTGATCGTATCTCACGGGAATTCTTTTGGTTGTCGCAAGGAGGAAAATTAACATAGGAAACCATAACAGATTACTGGTACGTCGCAAGACTACTCCATGAATGACAGCCGAGAACGAGTCAAAATTTGCTCTATCATCTGAATATATTTTTCATGTCTATAAGATTGCAGTATTCCCTCCGACCCAAATTACTTGACTTGGTTTTATCTATATTCGGAGGTATCTAGCACTAAAACAAGTCTAGATACATCCGAATCTAAACAAATCTAAGTCAACTAATTTGGATCGAAGAGAGTAACAAAAAGCTGACAGAGTTCATGTTTGATTGAATTGGACATTTAATATGATGTTTACAGAGTTCATGTGAGTTCACTCCATTGTTCCACGATTGGTAGTTTGATACATTGACAATTTTACTTTCTAGATCATCCAAAAATTGTGCCATCAAAGAGACGGTAGTACTTCACTTCCTTTCTACACTAGTACAGAAGCAAAAAAAAAAACGAGCACAGGCTGTCACCCAAAAGCGACGAGAGGAGGTCCACAGCGCGAGCGCGTGGCCATCGTGGCGAGGAACTCTGCGCAGTGTGTGGGTGCGAGTCTAGGCGAGTCAACAAGTCAAACTCTCCGGACTCCAATCCGTGTACGCGAGCCGATTAGCAGCGTGGCTAATTAGCCCGATGGTAAATATCCCACTACGCCCTAATCCCCCAAAGCACAATATACCCTAAACTTTTGGCTTTGAAAGATATAAAGTGGGGAAGGCTTAAACTAATCTCCGTATTTGCGGCGTGCTCCCCTGCATGCTTCTTCCCAAGTCCACCACAGGCAGCCAGCCTACTTGAGCTCCCATCGCTCGGCCCGGCCGTCGTCTATATAAGCCCTCCCATTCCTCTCCCGCCCAATCCATCACACGCACCGCACCGCAGATTCTTCTCTCCTCCCCACAGCAGACTGCTTCCTTCTCCAACAAACCAACCATAATTATCTCCTGATCAGCTCTCTTCTCCGGCCGGCGCGGCCCAGCTATCTGCTCGCTCCATCGGTCGATCGCGTCTTGCAGTGATCGAGGAGGTTTTGAACTGATGGACATGGCGCACGAGAGGGACTCGAGCAGCAGCGAGGAGGAGGTGATGGCCGGCGACCTGAGGCGCGGGCCGTGGACGGTGGAGGAGGACATCCTGCTGGTGAACTACATCGCCGCACACGGCGAGGGCCGCTGGAACTCGCTCGCCCGATCAGCAGGTAGGATAGGATCATCCATCCTTGCATATCTCAAGAATTGCATCCATAATTTGGTGGTCTCCCCGCGGTACAGTCCATGCATGCATGGCATGAATGATTCAAGCACATCATCATCTTCTTCATCTACCCACGAAGTAGATTGGTTTGCTTGCATCGATTAGTCTGAGATATTCTGGAACCCGAAGCAAGCAACAAACCTGTCGCTTTGCATCAACATGCTAATTTATGGAAACAGATAGCTACCAGTCTACATGCCTGATTTGCCTAGCAGCCACCCAGCCAGCCACAAGCTATAGTGAGCGAGGAGAATTTTCAGTGGTTAGCATTATTCCCGGCCGTAGGGATATTTATTTACTATAATCTCTCTTCCTATTACATCACTCGTCTTGTCACATATACATATACATATATAGTCGCACATCGCATCCCCGCATATGTAATTAGCAACTTGCAGAATTTAGTAGTAGCGGGAAAGTGATGTGATGTTCCATTTGGCCATGTGATTAATCATATTGCCTGTGGCCGCAGGTCTGAAGCGCACCGGCAAGAGCTGCCGTCTGAGGTGGCTGAACTACCTCCGCCCCGACCTCCGGCGCGGCAGCATCACGCCGCAGGAGCAGCTGCTCATCCTGGAGCTGCACTCGCGGTGGGGCAACCGCTGGTCCAAGATCGCGCAGCACCTCCCCGGCCGCACGGACAACGAGATCAAGAACTACTGGCGTACGCGCGTGCAGAAGCACGCCAAGCAGCTCAAGTGCGACGTCAACAGCCAGCAGTTCAAGGACGTCATGCGCTACCTCTGGATGCCACGCCTCGTCGAGCGCATCCAGGCTGCCGAGGCGGCGCAGCCCGCCGCCGACACGCCCCTCTCCTGGCAACACGACCTTCTCTACGAGTCACCGGAACTACCGGTCGACGCCTGCTGGCCAGCGGAGTATGACGGTGTCGCCGACGGGCAGCTGCCCAACACCTCATCGGTCCCGGAGCAGTCGGGCACCACTACCATGTCTTCCTCGCCGTCTACGGATTCTGGCACCGGCGCCCAGCCCATCTGGCCGGCCGCTGTCGACGGCGCCGAGTGGTTCACCATCGCCTGTGACGCCTCCAGCGCCGCCGCCATGTGCGACACGAACCAGCTGATTCTCCAGGAGCAGCAGCAGGCACCGTGCCAGCTTGGGGAAGCGTGGACGTCCGAGCCGCTGCCGGCTCCAGCTGGGTTCCCCGAGTTCGGTGTCGCGGACTTCGAGATCGGCAGCTTCGACGTCGACAGCATCTGGAGCATGGACGACTTGTGGTACACGCAGCCGCAGTTCGTGTGAAAGAAAAGTCAATACGGTGGCATAGAAATCCACAGAGCGACGGTGCCAGCGCGGCTAGCAGAGCGGAGATACGGATTAGAAGAAGGAGAGGGAATTACCTGGGAGGATTAAAAGAAGATTTAGATTTACCAACTCAAGATGCCCATTTTTGGACTGATCCTCCCGGGCTGATCTTCTCCAGTTCTGTCCCGTCTTCTCTCTTGTGTTAATTTACTAGTAGGGGTAAAACGGAAAAAATGTAGCCGAACTAGTGTTAATTGTTTGCTGCCGTTAATTACGTGATCCGTTTAATTTTACTCATTCTTTTTTGAGTAATTATATCCCTACTAGCAGTAGACTATACATGTACTATATATATATCAGTTGAAGTGATAGGAATTGTATTCTAGAAGTGGTAACTAATAAAAGACAGACGTCAAGTCTTGGTAATAAAATCAGCTGGTACTTCAATTTCCGCCCGTTTCTCGCCGCTAATTGTGATCCTCGCGCACTTCAATTCCCAGTGACGATCGATCGAGAAGCTTTTTCTTTCGTTGTTAGTTATCATTACGATGACGGCGACCTGGCTCGATCGATAGATTTGTTTATGCCGACATGGATGTTTTATACCGGAAATTCAGTGCAAGCGGTGCTGTTACATCAGCTCGAATAGTTCCCAGATGTGATCTGCATGGCCTCTGCATTACACTTGTTGTCCTCGCAACTCATCGGGTTCACACTTTGCATAAGTGAGAGCGCCACTTAGCGGTACAGTAGCAAAGCAGAGCTCATCTGAATATCTGATGATCCAAGTGCATGCGGAGCAGATATGCTTAAAAATTTCAGCACTAACCACACGGCACGCGCATGATCCGATAGATAGAGCAATTTACAGTTACAGTCACTAACACTTGCATGCAGCTGCAGCCTGGGCCCACCGTACGGATCTTCCTAAATAAAAGGATAAATAACAGAGTGACGCGAAAAGCCTTCGAGAGGGAGCCATATTTTTCCTTATTTTCACACCGCATTTTCTTTCTTTTCTGAAAAGGGACAAAACGATATTCTAAAAGGCATCGCTCGCCTGGGAAAAGCAGCCCCCTCGCGATTGTCGTGGCTGGGCCGACCTAAGCAGCAAGCGCCACTCGCGAGTGTCAGTTTCCATCGACGATTTTTGCGTCCCTATTTTTTCTGCGTCGTACGAGGAAGCACCGATGCGCCGTTTGATTTGCTGAACCGGTAAAACGGGAAAAGTCCATGGATGTTGGAAACGTGGGATCCATACATCAACGGGGTTATGACGAAACTGATGGACGAATACGATAGGGAAGTGTGTGTGTGCGCGCGCGCGTCCTCCGCCGATTTATTGGAGGACGTCGTCGTTTGTTTTCGTACTCTACGTACTACACCGAATGAAATCAATCAGTTAGTGCATTGATTTTGTTCGCTGGAATTATTTCTCTTTGCGTGTGGATGAATTAACGTGTCGACATGTCCCCTCCATGCATGGAAATACATAGCTATACTTACACCTGGATTTTCAAAAATTAATTGTGAACAATGTCCGTGCGATACAAGATAGTAGATTTTACATGCATGGATGGGTGCTTTGATACTCGGTTAAAAAAATTGAACAAAGGGAAGCGCCCAGAAGGGCGTCGAAGGTGCATTAATTAACAGGTGGGTACATTTTACATCCAGCCCCCTTAAGCATCCACTGCCAGAAAGACTAGATTTCTTAGTAGGGGGCTCGAACTTTATAGAAAAAACCCTAGGGCTAAAAATTAAAACGCAATCAGGCCCTTGACATTCTTCTCCGCCGATAGCCGGCGACCTCAAGGCAGATGTCGAGATCCGAGACGTCGCTCGAGGGGGTCTCCTTTCCAGCAAGGAAGACCTGCTGCCGATCGCCAAGACCCTCCCGGGGACGAACATACTCCAAAAAAGGCCTCCATCTGGAGGTTGCTTAGGCTAGCCCCTTAGGCCATGGATAGCTCCGGCGAGTACGTCGTCGCTTGGGATCGCCAAGATGTGTAGCAAGAACTTCCCAAGGAAATTCGGCTCCCTGCTCCACCACATCAACCACAATGGCTGCTTGAGAGGAAAAAGCAGCGGGATTCAGATTTCCACCCACCTCCGGATCAAGAGAAACACATAGGCGGCCGCACTTATTGAAGGAGCCCGCACGAACTACCTTCATCTTCTTCTTCCGCCGAGGAAGCTCTAGAGAAAAGGCCAGGAACGGCCGGCCCGCAGTGTGCACGACCATAAGCCCGACAGAGCTCCAGAAAATGGCTTTATTGACGGACATCCCTAAATCTTCCTCGCCCACCAGCAACAATCCTTGCCACGAGGACACCGCCGCAAGCAGAGCAAGCTCTTGGCCTTGCCAAAGCCAGCCATGGAGCTTCGACGAACTACTCCCAGACGCCACATGGGGGCAACTCACAAACTCAAGAACTAAAGCTACTACTACTACTAGAGGAAGAAGAAGCCTACCACCTACTCCATCTCCTCGCCGGCCACCGGAGAGAAGGGAGGAGAGGGGCGACCGCGGCGGGCGGGGGTCGACTCTCAAGGAAGGTTCAGAGGGGAAGGCTGAGTGCGAGGAGAGAGGATGTGAGCATACTAGGTTTAATAGAATAATGGAACTTATAAGGTTCACTATTTTGTAACATCAATGGGATTGTGATGGAAGTGATGGGCAATGAGAAAGTGTGTGCATCATCTGCCAACTAGTTGGAGAACGTCATCGCTTGTTTCTATACTTCGCCAAAATTAACTCAAATAGTCGATCTTTAATTTAATTCGGTGGATAGCTTTCTTTCACTCGACGATGAATTAGCTTATGAACATGTCCCTTATGTGGAATTAAATACTGTAGCTAGGTAATTGGATTTCTAACCTATTTTTTCCTAACAATTGCCCATTGGCTACGCCATATTTGTATCTTAGCATTTAGGGCCTTATCTTAGCAATGTCAAACAAACAAATATTTTCCTTTTCTTAGCCAAGAAATGACCTCTTAGAAAGACAAGACATATTTCTCCATTGTATTACATGCCCTATCTTAGTCGTATGTTTTCTAGTTTATTTTTAATCATGCTACAATTTAAAGATCATGCAAACAATAGTCATTACAGATGACATTAAGAAACGACATGAAATGTCTAAGATAAAAAATGCTTGATCAAAGTTAAAATTTGGAAACACGCACTCCTTCTCGGGGAACCAAGAGAGTACTATACAATATTAATTTGAGTATTTAGCGTGTCTTTCTTCAAGAACTTTGCAAGATCGCTAACGTGGAGGCGGACCACTTCTTGATCCAAGGAGATATTGTGTTCTATAGTTCTTGAATTATGTTCTTGTTTTTGCATAGAGGTGTTGGCATTCGTGGATCTTTGACTAAATGAGTCTGCAGTGGGTTGTGGTTCAAGGTGTAAATGGGCACAGTTTAGTTCTGCATTGGAAGCTTAGGGAGGGAAAGACCACCAAACGTGGGTTGCCCAAATGGAGGCCCTAGATGAGAACATAAGAAGGAAACATATTGTAGGTGAACCACTCATGCGCATGTTCACATTAAAATTACATGTCGCATTTCTGAGAAATATATTGCCTAGCCTCTTTTATCAGTACAGGGTTTTGGTTGAGTTGGCTAGTGCATGAATTTAATATGGTATTAGAGCTAAGAGGTTTTGATTTTAAGACCCTGCCAATGCAGTATTAAAAAAAAGATTGTGCGGTCTATATCGAACCCATATCGAAGGACAAAAATAGCCTCGATATGAGGAGGGTTTCGAAATATATTTTATAGCCCATTTTTATCAGTTCGGACTTTTGGGACGTCTCTGATTCATAGGATTTTCAAAGAATTTTTGTAGGATTCGGATCCTATGGAATTTTTCCTGCAACAAGTGTCTGATTCAAAGGATAGTATCTTAAAGGAAATAATCTCATATGAATCTTGTAGTGCAAAGTTCATAGGGAAAAACATTAGGTTGGACTTCATGAAAAAATACTTCACCATAATCAAAGTGAATTGCTCTTTCAATAGGATTCAAGCAAACGTGTCATGCTAATCTTATGGATTTTCTATTCCTATATTTTTCCTATCCTATGAATTAATGGAGCTCTGGTTGAGTTGGCCAGTTCATGAATTCAATACATTCTATGTTTATTCACGTATAGTTATGTATCTCTTATGACCTTGGACATTGTTTTGGAACCTCCCTGTATGGTTACCACATTGCACACAAACAAGGAAGTCTTATGGCATAGTTCTTGATATTTAGGTAATTGAAATCATGTAGTAGTAGTCCATTAGTGGATTGTTACAAAGAAATACTTCCTCCATCTCACAAATAGTGTACTTCCAACATTCTTCAAAAATTCAAAATATCCTAAGTTTCATCGCATTCGTACAAAAAATGACCAATAGTTATGCCACCAAATTAGTATATCTTATGATGAAATATATTTCCATCGTTTACCTATTTGGTTTCATAACTTTGTTATATTTCGTATAAAGCTCGGTGAAACATTGAGATAGTTTAACTTCTCAAAATCTGAAATATACTCTTTGTGGGATGGAGGGAGTATACTCTATAAACGGAGATATCCCTTTGATGAGAGATTCGTCTCCGTCACGCCCACAAACAAATATTTATCGTTCTGGTCACCACCACTGTTTCTCGATGTTCCTCTTCCTCCCTTGCAGTAGGACGAGGAAAAAAGCTAGTCCCCAAACCTTCCTGGCAGTCAATGACTTGCACGGGTAGCCGAGCAATTAGGTTTTGGGTCCTTGTGAATGCTTGCTTCAACTTCAGGGGCATCAATCTCTTCTTTTCTCTCCGGTTAATCATAGACTTCCTCACGTTTTACTCCTTGATCGTGTTCGCGTATCTTCATCCGCGTCACCACCGTAAGAAACCGATCGTGCGATGTTAAATCTAGGGTTTACATCTATGTTGCATGCAATACTAGTCCTTTCATGTCTTGTTTTATTTTGGGTTTAAGCTTTTCACTACAATTTTCGAGATGAATGACCTACGCAGTGTTTTCAACACCGGGGCACATGAGGCAGCGCTCACATTAGTGGCAAGCGCATCATCAGTAGTAAGAATCTTGTTGTGAACTTGTGATGCATAAGCTAGAAGAATATCGTGCTCTTTGGCTCCGCCACATCACGCAAGGTTTTGCTCATTTCAAATTGAGTTGTTGTTCATGCATACGATATACATTTCGTATTCAAGCCAAAATAAAAGGAATGTTTTATATGTGTATACACAGGCAGATACTTATGCACCCCGTCATATGCGTGGCGTGGACGCGTGGTATGGATGACACTGAGTAGGTAGGGACAGACAGCTTTGCTGTGGGCTGTGGCCAATATGTAACGACGACTGCTGCACCACGCTATCAAGGCCGTTGCCCCCGCCTCTCCGGCGTACACATAGAAGAACGGGTGTTTGCCGGTGCCAATTGTCAGCGCCCAAGGTACGGGAAAGCGAGGTGTGTTTGACACGTACACGTAGAAATGGAAGCGTACGTCGCATGGCACATGCCCTCCGAGCGACTGAGCTATATATATACCAGTGTAGAAACACATTGCTCTTGGGGCCAGCCAGCCAGCCAACGAAGAAATTGTAAGCGACATGGGTCTAGCTGCCGGCACAACCTCTTTAATTCTTCTGCAATGATCACCTGCACATTAATATCATGAAATTATCTTACTCCCTCCGATCCAAATTAATTGACTTGGATTTAGCTACATTCGGATATACTTAGCACTAAAACATGTCTAGATACATCTAAATCTAGACAAATCCAAGTCAATTAATTTGGGTCGGAGGGAGTAGTTTTGTTTGTGAAATGTCCATAGATAGACTCATAGACGGCAAGGAACATGGGCTTGTCTTTTTACTGCGCTGTGTGGCCCCTTCTGGTGGCCGTAAGGATGCAGTAGGCCGTAACGGAAAAGCGTCTGGACAGCAAGGCTCGGCGGTATGCGGCAGCTCGATGATCGGGAGCAGTAGATCCTATACGGCCACCACCGGCGCTCTGTGTGGACTGTGGTAGTACATAGGATAGGCTGGCGAGCACGAACGAACGGGGCGGACGACGACGCGCTGCGCGGTGGGCGGGGCCCCGTCATCCACGTCAGGCAGTCAAGCGCCAGGGTGGGGCAACCGGCTACTACGTGCGAGTGTGAGCCATGCCAGTGATGCCGAGCCGCGGTTTCGGACGGGTCAACCGCGCCCGGTGGACTCGCGCAAGACCCTCGTGCCCATTTTAGTTGCCTTTTCTCTCTGGCCTTCACACCGGCGTTCATTCCAAAGTGGCCCCCTTGCACCGCCGTACGCCCAGCCCAGCCCAGTGGATGGCCTACTCGCGCTCGTCGGCTGAAGTATGGATCTGGACATCTGGTGTCCGAATACTGTTCTAGCGATCTATGAGAAATCTAAACATAACATCAGGTAAATTCCCAAAATTCTAAAAAAAAACCTGGTAAATTTCCGTCACGAGCACATTAACGTTTAAAGGTATGCTTAACTGTACCACTCCTCTCAAACTCAGGAAGCTGAAAACACAAGGATAAACATAATTGAAATATACCTTAAACCAAAGAGGTATCAGCTAATCCTAAATGTCCTTGTGTTTTCAGTTTCGTGAGTTCGGATGAGGGGTACATTGGAATAAATGTATAATTGAAATATCCCAGAAACAACCGAACCGGTACATCGCGCGTGTCGGAAGGAGAGAGACTTCGGTGATATGAAACCCATCTAGGGTGTCGTCCCTCTCGCTGGCGATGCCGACAGTCCACTCCGTCTCTGGTGGCATTCGTGCCTTGGAGGTGTGGCAGACCACGTCATGTGGAAAGATTTTTTTGTTTGTTTTGACCTTTTCAGTGTCTTCTTTAGGATGTTGAGACGATGGCTACATCCTGAAGTAAGAATAAGGTCTAAAAGATTGCGAAAGTATAGATTGTATTGATATTGCAAGAGGTGATTACATCGTGAACCCTTAGACTGTTTATATAGTAGTAGAAGACTTGGGGGCAAGAAGACTACTAGAAGATAGAATTGAATTATAAACTTAAACTACCGAATATATCTAGCCGTAACATACTCTAACAACCCCCCGCAGTCGGATCGGTAGTGACGCGGATGGTCTGACTGGAGAATAAGCCGAAGGTAAGGTGGTAGCCCTTGTTGCCGATGTCGATGTAGCCAGGAGTGAGGGCGATGTAGTTGTGGTCGATGGTGCAGTTTGGGAAGTTGCCGCCATTGATGAAGTCGATCATGTCGATGTTGTTGTTGTGTTGTGGTTGATATCGTTGTTTGAGCCTGGAGAATTCGCCGTAGTAATTGAGTAGACGTAATTTGGGTCGAACTAGCTCGATCTGCAATACCGAGCTTGCCAGACTCGGGAGCGTGCCGGGGACGAAGGCACGCATCGCTGTTGCCAATACCGGACGTATGAAGACAGGGACCATCATGAGCCATGCGTGCTAGAGCCGGATCGAGGAGCAAATTTTTTTTCCGTAAACGGTCGGTGTAGAAGTTGTCCGCTGTGTCGGAGTAGACGAAGTGACTGCAAGAAGAAAAATTGAGCACAGACTTGTGCAAATAAAAATTAGACTGCGACTCTGGCGGCAAGGTCATGGTGGACGAAGACGACAGTGGTAGTTTTCGATGGCAATTGAATTGTAGCGGTAGTCGATTTCCGGGGATTAGACCCATATTTTCCGCTTGTATGAGCGCGGCGTCGCTCGTGGAGAAGAACTTGTTGGCATTGACGATGACCACGATTGGTGGTGGCGGCGACGATGTGGCGATGATGTTAGTGTAGATGGTTGTCGGCGATGATGACCATAGTTGATGAAGTTGCAACCCTTTGTTGATGGCGAGGCGCGTAATCGAGGAAGTGTGTCCCGGTCGATGTCGGGGAAGATAGGCTGGCGTGGTGACGACGTGAGGACGGAGCAGCCGACACAGCTCGTGACCTTGGATGCCGTGTGGAGCCTCCTTGGCACGATCGTTGGCGATGATTTTCCGGAGATGAGTCGACGCCGAGGTTGAAGTAGAGGCGCGTGATGATGACATGCGGCTGTAGACGACGTAATCCGATCTTTGATCGGCGAAAGAAGAAGAAACGCCGGTCAAGCGGCCGGCGAGAAAATTTTGCAAAGAAGATCTAATCTACTATTGCGCGATCCCCGGCGGAGAAGGATCTCCCCGGGGGCGGCGCGGCAGAAGCGGTGGTGGCTAAACCCTTGGCCGAGTCCTAGGATCAAATCCTGGCAAACGCAGAATTAAACAAAAATATTGCGGCTCCCCAAAACATGTCACAATAGGCCAAAGGGCAAAAACGTAGGTGAGTGTTGAAATAAATTGTCTAGCCCCTTCCATCAGTTCGGGCCGTTGGTTGCGTTGGTTTGTGCATGCAATTCAATAAGATCATCTCCGCCCTATCATCGCTCTGGTGGTGTGCCTAGCACTAACAAAGGGTGCGTGGTGTTGTGTATCCGACGAATCTCTTGGGATCCGGTGTTTTTCGTATTCATTGATGTGGTTTGAGGTTAGGCTTTTTCGACCTATGGTTGTCATCTTCGGCGATGGTTGCTACTCTGGTGCTCTGGTCCTTTGAGGTCTTAGCACGACGACTTCACATCCATCTACTACAACAAGGCTCGAGGTGAGCACGGTTGTACGTCTTCGGCTCGTGCTAGTGTTTGTAGTTGTCGCTAGGTGGTCAGTGACCTATTTATAGTTTTTATTACTTTTAGACTCCTTTGTACTCCTGTTGATTAGGGATGGCAATGGTACCCATCACCCTTTTACCCGGTGGGTAAAAACTATATTAGGGTAAGGGTTTGGGATAGAAAAATACCCATGGGTATATAAATGGGTAAATTCTAAACTCATCGGGTGTAACGGGTACGGGTACGGGATCATACAACCCACACTCATGTACCCATGTACCCATCTACATATCTGACAAGTGGACCTTTGATACAAAATTCTAACTTAGATAATCTATTTTGTCCGACTAATCTCGGTGGGCCAAAACAACACACATATTTCACGCCTAGTATCTCCATTTACCGAGTATATTAATGATTGTTGAGCGCACGCATCCTTTTTTTTTCCTCTGTTGACGTAGTCCATTCCCGTAACTCCGGCGTAGTATCTCTAGGATTAATCGAGATAACGTAACATACTTTATTTTGATGCTTATTTTGTGGTCTTATAAACGGTTAAATTACCTCTTTTCTTGTGTGAGTTTGTGAAGTTATTTTATTGTGTTGATGCTTATAAATTATATTATTAAATGTTATTTTCTACAATTTTTTTGTTCATTTTAATGTGTTGTATATGCGGGTATTTTAACCCGTGGGTACCCACTAACCCTGTCGGGTGACGGGTACGGAAAAACCTTGCACCCACTGACGGGTATGGGTGCGGGCGATGGGTAGACTCGGGGAGGACGTGTACGGGTATGGGGTGGCTCAACCCGCACCCATACTCTGCGGGTGCCATCCCTACTGTTGATAATTATTAATAGATCAGTAAAATTTCAAAAAAAGAAACATATGCATACTTTTTATTATCTTCATAAGCGTAGGACAAAATGCCATGGCAAACAAAAAAAATACTAAAGCAAGATGATTCCTTACCGTCTATGATATTTAATATACTAGCCGATATGCTAGCTGTTATGATTGAAAATGTAAACATTTATGTCCATATTGAGAGTGCGGTTCCATATCTAGTAGGTTTGACTTTCAATCCTTCAATATGTTGTCGGTATGATTCTTTTTATGGAACATGATATAAAAAGGTAAAAAACTGAAATTAATTTCATCAACTTTTGGGGGTCAAGAGAAACTTTTCCAAGAGTGAATTATTTTGATTTGACGAAGCACGAGATGAGGATGTCCTATATGCTGAATTATTTGGTTGTAGGGGATGCAAGTTTCCTATTAGCTATGTAGATGTTTTGACACATTATCGGAGATGAATGAAAGCAGAGGACAAACTACAGAAGGGACTAAGCAGTTGAAAAGAAAATTAATATCCCTTGGTGGAAGATCAGTGATCATTAATTCGGTACCAAGCAATATGGTACTGAATATGATTCTTCCTTTCAGTTACGCCAATGAGTCTTATTTAGATTGGATTATTTCTGATTTTTTTGACAAGGGATAGTAAACAAATTAACTGGCTAAATAGAGTTTGGTTTGCCGATCCAAAGTGGAAGGAGGGTAGTATTTAGGACTCTGAGGTTAAGAATACATCTTTCCTAGGTAAATGGTTTTACAAGCTCGTTACCAAAGATGGGGTATGCCAAACCCTCCTAATAGGAAAATAGATAGATTCAAATGCATTGTACCAGGTCTACTGGAAACTAGGGGACTCAGCATTCTGGGCTAGTCTCATGGTGACATACTTCTTCTAATTTGGACCGTTAATAATTAAGGATGGCTCAAAAATTAGATTTTTTTGGAGAATAAGTGGTTGTAAAACCCCACAGTACGAGAACATTATCCACCTCTATACATCATTGCCCGTCATCATTGCCCATCGTAAGAGCGATACCATTGCTATGTCATTGGAGACATCTTCACGAAATATGATGTTCAAAATAAATTTAAACATAGCCCTAGGCACGCTCGCGGAATGCTTTGCTACAACGTTTGGCAAGAGGCAATGGCTTTTGATGGAATCTCCATGAGTGGTAAATTATAAGGACTCTATTTATAGAGTAGTGCTCCAACAAGAGTTGTCAGTTGAGAGTAATACAAAAGTTGGAAAATGAAAATCCCACTGATTGTTTTTGCTTGATATCTTCATAGAGGATTAATCCTCACAAAGTCGACCTTCTAAAGCGCACTTGACATGAAAGTACAAAGTTTGTATTTTGTCATCATCTACAATCAAAGATTCATTCTTCTAGTGCAAATTTGCCTGTTTTGTATGACAGTCATCAAGTAACTTCTAATTTATATTCACCACGTAATGTTGCTAACGTATTTGGCACCTTGTTGTATGGTATTGATAACAAGTTTCGAAATTGGTTGGTTTCGCTATGTAGAAATGATAATATTTTTAATGATAAGAATTTTCTCTCATGCAGATTATCCGATGCGCCAATATGCTTCGTTTATGGTCGTATGTACAACGTGTGGAGAATCAATACCTGTTTATGGAGTTGTCAACACGGTTAAAGGACACGATGAAAAATATTTCTGTCGAACGTGGATTACATCGTGATCTATGGATTGATCCTCCATCACGGTAGGTGATTTATAGTTTCTAATGATTATTGTATTTCATCATTATCTTTTTCCTTTTTGGTTGGACTTGCTGCAGCTATGTCTATTCTATTTATATAGAGTCCGGACGTAATTATTAAACATTTTAAGTAATAAAACACCCTTTCTATAATATAAAGAATATGTATGTTCTTACAACCGGTATAGGAGTTAATAAGTTGTAATAATATCTTATATTATGAGATGGTGGGAGTAATACATTTTAGTTACTCTTTTTGGGAAATGAATTATGTTTGCAAAACTGAAAGTGCTATCCCTCGTCGCACAGCTAGAAATAACGAGCACAATCAGACTAGCATGGATGAGGCAAAATTGCAGAATTTGTAGTTTTGTACTACTCACTTCGTCCAAAAATAAGTAACTTACTTTTATTTGGATTTACATTTATCAACACACTAACACATATCTAGATACATGTGACATCTAGACAAATCAAAGTCACATATTTTGCAGATGGAGATGCTCGAGTTAAAATTAAAGAACTAATTCCTAATTAATGGAGGTAGTAATTAAGAAGAACCCGTTGGTGAAGCACAGCTACTGATTGGCTCGGTGACACTAGTGGTGCACATTACATAGTCACCACTAGGAGAGTCACCTATGCAAATGGTAATGACATGAGAGAGCAGATCGAAAGTGCAGCAGATATTACAGATTACGGAATAAACAAGTCTGGGAGATCTCTCAGTTTCAGCCGTTCTAATCATGTAAAGCACTAAAGAAACAGCATGCCACGATCTTATCTATCTAATCACTGTCACTCCACTCGGCATTATTTCTGTCGCTAATTAACTACAGTAGGACCTAGCCAGCCGATCTGCATCTACGCGCTTCCATATCAATGCATGCATAGGGGGCAGGCCGGCAGTGTTTTTGCACCTTACATTTCACAATCAGCTTGATTCGATTTTCTATCCGCTGGGTTCGCAGGTTAGATACAGCGTTGACTGTAGTTTTTCCTTTTCCTTTTTTTTTTGCGTAAGCAGCAACTACGGCCACCAACAGAAAAGTGGCTTAGGGAAAGGACCCCTGGGACTGGGATGGCCCCGGCCGGGTCTCATACTCTCATCTCACCTCAAACTGAAAGACTTGAGAAAGCGCGCGCAGAAAAGGTCCAACGCTTGTCCACGCCAAATCAGCGCAAAGTCGCCGTGAGGTTGTGAAATCGACAATGCATGGAACAAGTTGCATATATATTGCGCTGTGGATCTCATCACGAATTCGATCTTCTCTCTTTTTGGCCTCGCAACTAGCTAGGTCCAAGCACAAACACGTTATACTCGAGCCGTCCTTTTTCTCCCTTTGTGGATCGGATCGATGGTGTTATATCCACTAATCCAGCAGATATAATGTTCCGTCTTCGAGAATACATGTGAAATGTGTAGCTGCTCCAGGTAGTATCTCCATACGCATGATTGGTACGCACTACAGCTTTAGTGATCACCTGTGTGAAGAGTAAATCGGCGGTTGCTTAAGTGTTCTGGTTGGCGCCACAGGCCTTTATTTAGTTTCCATGCTAATCCAGTGCAAGACAGAGCTTGAATATACCTATGCCAGCTAGGGAGCATGCCATTGCCAGACTAAACCTAAACACCCTCCGATTCATATTATTGTTCTCAACTTTGTCTAGATACAAATGCATCTAGTAGACAAAGTTGAGAATATTAATACAGACCGGAGGGAGTAAAAAAACCGTTTCAAAAAACACTACTACCTCCGATCCAAATTAATGTTCTCACATTTGTCATATTCGGATGTATTAGTCATATTTTAGTACTAGATATATCCTAGTCTAGCCAAATTTGAGAACACTAATTTTGGGTCGGAGGGAGTAAAAAAATCCAATTGGCTGATATATGTGACCAGCCCTACTATTCGTGCATAATCCCTCGCATACCGTTGGCGATTCGAGTAGTACCGTTGGAAATTTGACAGTACGCGCAACTGCGCAAGGGCAGCCACACATATAGATCGATGAGAGGTCTCCGTTCGGCTGGGCTCCAATTTCCACGCAGCAGTCGTTGCACCCGGAAAGTCTTGAACCTGATAACCTCAGCCACTAGCTAGCTTTCGCCGTTCCAGTTCAGGCGCCATGCACGCACAGTCTCCCTGACCATGCACACAACACAAACGAAATCCTACCTGCCTCCGCTGAGCATTGCACGCCGGCCTGATTTTGGCACTAGCGAGGTAGAGAGATGCGTTCAGCTGTGCCTGCCAAGGAAAATTCAGCGTTTATTTGTGGACTGGCCACTTACTAGCTTAAAAACCACTGTAGTGTTTTCGCCAAGTGATTATGCCAGTATAAGCTCGTCATGGACCAGAACAACGAACAGAGAAGTTTCAGAGTAAGTTCAACACCACAAGACATTATCTACTCCGTCACTCCGTAAAGTCCTGCCTTGGAGTAATAAGTTTCAGTTTGGAATAAAAAGTTCACAGTTTGATTTGTGAACAGTGAACAAGTCTATACAGGAGCAATACTGTACTTCAGAAAAAGAGCATCTCTGTACTCTACGGCTGCTATTTCTTCTGACACAGCGTCTTCTCTCGTCTCCTCCTAAGCTCTGTCTATTAGTGAAAAAAGGTGCAGGAGTTGATTGCCTTTCGAGCGGAGGTCGAGAAAATGTAAGAAGTTTTTTTTTTAGTACATACGCAGCCGCCTTTGTCCTCTGCAATCTGAAAAATGTGAGAATGAGGCCCAGCAAGGGAGTAGCCCAGTAGTTTAGAAAGAAGCGCATATTTCTTTTCTCTCGAAATATTGATAGCCCATCTCCTTCTCGAAAATTTTCTTTGGTGGACGGAGCCTGTTTTTGAAATTTTTGAAATCGATATTTTGAAGATTTCAAAAATCCAAATTAAACTTCTAGATATTGAGGATAACGTATTCTACGGGCCTGCAAAATCTCAACTCGAAATAATTTGTATTTCAGCCTACACAAAAAAGACAAATTCCTGATAAATCTGAAGTTTTCGAATTTTGCACTGTTTACATTCCAGATCTAGAAGTTTGTCATTTTTACACATACCAGAATAGAGAATATTTCACATTGATTTTTTAGACACAGGTCGAAGTCATCATTATCTACATTTAAGTTTTTTTAGATTGTTTGAAACTTCAAAATGATGATTTCAAACAAATTCAAAAACCAGGCCCCAAATCCACTCATCTCCTAATCCTTTTATTATCAGCATGTCTTTTGTTTGTATAATGTGGCTGGGAGACAGTAAAATGATTTATAGAATGAATTCTTAGTGAACAATCATCCAGGGCATTGATGAGCTCATCCTTTGAGACCATGTTTTGCACGTTCCGAGGATTGTTCATAGTCAATGCCAACAAAGAACTTCAAATGACCATGTATCCATATGGACTTAGCCAAAAAATAGCTCTTCTCCTTAATTATGGACGGTCATAACTACCGACCAACTCTCTTCTACTTAATTATGTAAGAAACTGCTCCTGACCCGCGCGTTGGTAACCTAGGTGACACGGGGTTGCCGCCGCCAGCCATCCTAGGGCCCCTCCCACGACGCTCCTCTTCCCCCTGCCGCTACATGTAGGTCACCACCTGGAAAAGCTCGAGCCGAGACGGTGATGGCAGGGTCTTCCCCACGGGTGGTGGCCCTTCTCTTCCTCTTAATGGCTACGTCTGGTCCCGGAGGTTCGTCAGCGACTCTGCGTAGTGGAGTTCCGGCAGCAGACTTGGCATGGCGGCGATGGTGGGAGGAGCACCCTGCCCGGAGGGGAGGTCCCTTGTGGTGACCCAACATACCACTGCATATTGTAGTATGAAAGGCATTGATATAACACCATGGAACACCATTTGTCAAATCATCCCTCAGACAGACACATTGCAGATCCAAATGTTACAAACTTATTATTACAAGCCAAAATTGTACAACGACTTCGGGATCCTTTTTGGTCCACTGAGGATATCTTGGTGACTCCAAACTAACTTTACACAACTTAATAACAAGGGAAAGTAGCAAACTAAACATCACACGAGCTCAACATCTTATTTAGTAGAGTTACAGGCTGTTCGGCTCAATTACGCTACTCTAGCATGACTACTATTCAAGCTCATCCTCCCTGGCTCCGTAAGAAATGATGCACTCAACACCCTCTACATCCATGCATAAGTACGGTTCCTCATAGAAGATCTCCTCCTGGCGTTCGGACAATGGCGGACCGAGGAATTGAACTGAGCCGGGGCGAATAAATAAGCTCTAAAAAAATTTAGGCAGAAAAGCAAGTGTATTTAGCAGAAAAAAGGTCTAAATAGATTCAATTTTTATATTTCATCGAGTACAACTACAAACTGACTATAAAGAATGATATATGGTCCATCTACGTGAGACTTGAAATTTTTTGATGCGTTCTTCCAATTTTTAAACCGCGTCTTCACGAAAACATCATATGAAAGTGGTGCGTTGAGTGTAGGCCGGTCCTGAGATTTCGGCGGCCTAGAGTGAATTAGACGCAGAGGCCCTTTAATATAGACATCGGACTAATAGTTAGTATGCTACTTTCTACCTAACATTTTCCCTAACATTTATATATGTAAACTTCCTAACGGTGGTGTAAATATCAGTACTATCTAAGAACCTTTTGGACAAATTAACATCAACATGGGTTTAGGATGTGCATCGTACAAGTAAAATTTCAATAGGCACTACTAGTAGTAAGTAGTAGAAGAGATTCAGCAAGTAGTAAAGAGATTCAGCAAACCTAAAATCGATGTAGCACACATTCAGAACAACAGAAAAAACAGTACGGTTGCTCGGATTCAATTTTATTAATCCCAAATAACGTAACAAGTAAAAGTCAGGATCTCTTCAACAAGATTAGATCGAGATACCGACTGTGAGAAAAAGAATCAAACTGAGCTAGGCGTTGACGAGTTGTCCATTTTTCTCCTTTGTACCGATTCGAGATATTTAAGCCTAATTGTTTTTTTGTCGCTAAAACTGAGCCGGGTCAGTCGACTAGCCTCGGCCCCTACTAGCGCCGCCGATGCCTTCAGATGTGTAGATGGCCGTCTCTTTTTGGTCCTCGGAGTATAAAAGGGTTAAGAAGGTATGAGTGAGTACAGGCACACTTAGAAAGTTCATTAAAGAGGTTTTATGATGCACTATCTATAGCCACAGACCATAGGTCATAGGATAATGCAAGTTTTTGCAAACATTTATTCAAAAGATTATTTTTATTCTGAAAAACTATGCCCGTCAACCTTCAAAGGTTTACTAGAATTTCATGAAGTTCCTTTCCTGCCACGTTCGTAGTTCCTTCCATGGGCACGGAGTAACATTTCACATTTATACACACTGCAAATGTGTGTTGCTTTACCCATCATAAATCAAAATCTTGTTGCATAACCAAACGTACTTAGTCGTCCACACTCTTTCTGGTATGGGGACGGGCCGATAATCCAAGCCAATCACTCTACTTTTCCACATCCCGAATACCCACACTTTTGTACCATTCAGGTCCATGGTAGACCCTCGAGGCTTTACCCATGAACTGCTAGGTGCAATTCATCATAAACCAACTAGCATGATTTATGCTGGGCCACGCAAATTTATTTACGCAGTGTGATAACGTCTTCCACTTATTCGTTGATGTACGGAAGGAAGAGATATGCTAACTTTTCTATCTCATTCTAGATATTATGGTTAAAGCGTAATATACGGCAAAAGAATCACTAGCAACATTTGTTATTATTCATGATCTATAGTTGTGTCGTTGCTTTACCTACTTCAGTAATAGGGTTATTACAATACTTGTAGCGGCAAATATCTCCCGGTATATATCATCCCTTGAAAGCTTTGAAGAATGCAAATCACTCAACCCCACAACCACGTTGTCAGTGCGGCCATGTTCACACAAAAATATTGTTTGAAATAGCTATTCTATAAGTTGCTAGGATATTGGTAATTAAAGAGAGAGTTTGTAAACAACTACTACTAGGACCCGAAGTAAACTAGTGCAGAAATAGATACTAAAAGGGTTGAATGTGATGGGAGAATTTTAATGATATGATTCTCAAATAAAATCGTGTAAAGGTATCTTGATCAATCATCTATGGGTTTGATCTTGTGTGGCAGTACCTCACATACCGTTGTCTCCCAACTGCACGAGAGGCATAAAGCAACTCAATTGTTCTCCCTTTAGATTGAGTTTCGGCAGTATGATGTCCGCACGAAACTCCTCCTGTTCCGCGCCACGCTGCTACCGTGCGGCTCCCGTGGCCTCACTCACTGGCTATGTGCGCAATGATGGAGTTCGCCGTGATGGAGAAGGAGGCGGAGATGTCAAACGTGGCCTGATGAAGAGGGTAAGATGGCGACGCATGTTGCGAAGGTAGCCGCTCTGATCCAGGACCTCGTCAGCGTCGAGGCCGTCCCAGTAGTCCTGGCGGCCGTCCGTGTTGAACGGGCTGCCGCATGGGACAGCCTCCCTATTCAACGCTTCCTCGTGATCATGCTGGAGGAGCGACATCCATCGCGCGGGGTCACTCAAGACTGGGTCCTTCTGTATGTTCGCCGGCAGCAGGTATCGTATGTACTACATGAACACACGTATGTCGTCGTCACATGGAAGCGGTGGGATGACGTTGCCATCTCGGGCGAGGTCCTAGCCGATGGGCAGACACTAGTTGGATGACACATGGAGGCTAGCATCGAACAAAACCGTGGCCTCGTCAAGGCTGAGGTTCCTCAGCTATAAGCCTCCATGCCAGCACCTTCTCCCGCCAGCTTCCTAGTCATGGCAAGCCATCATCGTCGCAGCTCGCTGGAGGTCTTTGTGAAGGAAAAGTGAGGTGGGGAATGGTGGGTGTACCGGTGGAGGACAACACACCACAATTTTTTAGGCATCGTGGGCAGCCGAAATGACAACCGTGCCATTAACTTTGGCTTGTCGAGACACGGGTCATCACACGTCGGGTCCTGCGCGTTGACGTCTATGCCCGGCGAGCCGGGTAGTATGGGCTGTCACATCACCAAGCTATGTTTGACTGGCTTAGTTGAGGAGTCATGCTGTCTTTTATAAATGAATACAATGCCAAGATGGCGT
Organism: Avena eriantha; assembly: GCA_910589775.1. Taxonomy (NCBI): domain Eukaryota; kingdom Viridiplantae; phylum Streptophyta; class Magnoliopsida; order Poales; family Poaceae; genus Avena; species Avena eriantha. The sequence goes on from OU342743.1 coordinate 566,867,883, forward strand.
GAGAGGCAAGATAAATGGTAGACATAGTGAGAACCCACGGACGCCTACGATCTACATTGCCAGCTAGGCTCTGTACGAGACCCACAGTAGACATGGCCGCGATAAGCGTATATCTACAGTTTACGCTACCAGCTCGTCTCTACGCCCTCGATAACCCGTGTCGTGGATGGTCTACACTAATAGAGCTTACTTCTACAGTCTATGCTTGTTGGTTCTAGGGATTTCAAGGATAGTGGTACGACAGGCTCTGGACCGGGCCACGGGAAAGTAGTGCGAGAAGCTCGAAGCCCCTACCCGAGAAGATTACCCAGGCGCTGGTCCCGGGGACATGGAACCCTTGTCCGTCCCGGGAAAAGAAAGGGGACAATTGGCTAATGATTCCTGACCTAGGGGACATGTTGCCCTCTGGCCACGCCTCATCGGGCCGCCTATGACGATGATAGCACGACTCTATGACGCCATGCACGCTGGATGAAGCAATGCGCCACGTCGCAACCATGCATGCCCTACTGCTTCTGGGATTCTGAGCGGGTTCTTCCTTGGGATCCTGGCTAAAGGCCCGAGGACTACGAACCCGAGAACCAACCTCTGACAATATTATGTCTAGGGGACAAACACCAGTGCCAGTCTGCTACCGCAAGCGACACGCGGTGAGGCGATAGAAGCACATCGCCACGATTGAAGGCATGCATACCATGTCCACACCACGTAGAGACCAACCCTTGTGCAGTCCCCTTACCTATATAAAAGGAGGCCCAGGTCGACTGAAGAAGGGAGAGGAGAGTTTTGGATAATATTGGATCCTTCATGGGGAAGGAACCCTTGTACTCGTGATCATCCACCAGATAGTCGATAGTTGCAGGATGTAGGGATCCTCACATCGAGAACCCAAACCTTGGTAAAAATCCTGTGTCTGTGTGTGTGTGTTCGTCTAGCTCGCCCATTGAGCTCGCCAGACATTGCGCCCCTGGCCGAACTAACAAACGGGTTCCCCATTCTCGGTGTCGAAAACCAAGACATAGTATCTAGGAAGCCAAGTAGGGGGCGCACACCTGCGAGTAAATTTCGCCAGAGGCTCGCCGTTGCTTTTGTGCATGACTGTGGAGTCAAGGCGGACGCCATCTGACGAGGGTTTAACTCATCAATGCCCATTGTTATGGACTTCGGTTTTGGAGAAGGAGGGAGCGCTGGAGACATCTATCAGCTAGCAAACAAGCACACAGGGGACTGAAAGATTTACTCAGGTTCATGCCTCGCAGAGGTCCCTACTCCTGCTTGTCTGCTCGTGGAATTATTGAAGGAATTGAGGATTACAATGGTGCGCAGATGCAATCTGGCGATGGTTGTGGAAACTAGGGTTGCGTGTGTCCTCCTCACCGCCCCCTCCTAGCCTTTATATAGATAGGCTAGGTCCCGGGTAGCAGGTCGAGTCGGTTATAGGTTAGGGTTTTCCCTTTTAAACTTTCTATCTTTAGCTTCTTCTTGTTCTTCAAGCAATCGAGAGTCCGTAGGCTACTTGAGTTCTCTCTTTGGGCCTTGGCGACACCATGGGCTTCCGTTGTATCCAGGTCGTATATACCAAATTCGAGTACCTGTAGGGTATACCCATGTCACCATCGGAGGGTGCTCGGTGCGGCAGAGCGAGTGCGAAGGATCGCATGTATACTCCACAGAACAAGATGAGGTGGCCCTGCAGGCGGCAGGGTTAGAACCACAATTTTTCGCCCCTGAAGGAGGGGCGGTCGAAGGAGGAGTAGCCGACGCAGCCATTGAGCTACCACTGCCTCCTCCTAAGTTCCTCGGTCCAGGAGCTGCGCTAGCAGTCGCCGATGCTCTCCTGCGCTTCCCACTGGAGGCCATCGGAGATATCCCTAGCATGGGGTCATGGCTTGTTAGGCTCGTGGATCTAGTGGGGTATTACCTACAACACCACCATTGAACACGCCCTCGCCTAGCTGGGGTGGTCCCCTTGGCCGTGGTGGCGCCTCAGGGGGAGACCAGCGTTTAGCTCGCCTCCTTTTTAGGCCCTAGATGCATGCATGTCGGGAGGGCACTCCTGGTCGAACTTCAGATCATGTGAAGTGTTGTGCATCCATGGGGCGCTTTGGCTTTTCCCTCGCACAACGCCATCAAGCGACTCAACAGAGAAGTGTGCGTTGTGCATCCGAGCGTGGAAGCGCAACACCCCCTCAAATGGTCAACCATACTGGTCACCTATGACGCTCAGGATCACCCTAACCGATCCGTGAGCATGGGGATCCTACCATTGGTAGTCTCCCTGATTATCAGGAACGTCAGGGTGACCAAGATGTTGGTGGATGGAGGTGCGGGACTGAACCTCCTATCCTCCCAGCTCATGAAGCAACTCCAGATCCCCGCCGAACATTTGTCCCCCATGGGGGCGTTCCAGGGGATCAACCCGGGGCGACCCAACCACTAGGGCAAGTCACTCTGCCCATTTTGTTTGGGACACCCAAGAACTTCCGCATGGTGAGCATCACGTTCTACATGGTGGAGTTCCTCTTTCCTTACAACGACATTCTCGTTTGGCCTGCCTTGATGAAGTTTATGGTGGCCACAGACTACGCCTACATCACCATGATGATCTCGACCACAAACGGGGTCATCACCGTCAAGGCCAATCCACGGGATGTTGTCTTCTACGTGGAGAAAGCCTACCGGGAGGCCACGGTGGTGGATTCCTAGGGGCCACGGGACCCCAATGTGTTGGGACCGTCACCCTGTGTAAGAAGCACTTGACCGAAAACCACTGGCACACCAAGAAGGTCCATCTTCTAGAGGGCGGATGCTGCCCCATCACGATAGGGGCGCGCCTCACCGACAAATAGGAAAGCACTCTTGTCACCTTCCTTCAAGAGAATACTGATGTGTTCGCCCGGGAGCTCGCGGATCTTCCCGGGATCTCGAGGGAGGTGATCGAGCACCGTCTAGCAGTGTGCCTAGGAGCTCACCCGATAAAGAAAAAGGTCTGGCGCTAGGCGCATGACAAGGATGACTTCATTGTTTCGGAGGTCCGAAAGCTGAGGGTTGCCCGATTCATCCACGAAGTATGGCACCCGAATTGGGTTGCGAACCCATCATGGTGCATAAGCTGCACAACAGCAACAAAAGGTTGTGCATCGACTTTCAGGGACCTAAACAAGTCCTATCGTAAAGATATGTTCCCATGCCTCGAATTGACCAAATAGTCGAATCCACAGCAGGGTGCGATCTCCTCTACTTCCTTGACACTTTCTCCATATACCACCAGATCAAGATGACGAAGGAAGATGAAGAAAGGACGGCGTTCATAACCCCGAAGGGATGCTTTTGTTACACTTGCATGCCCTTTGGACCGAAGAATGCTGGTGCCACGTTCCAGCATGCTATGCGGGCATGTCTGGGCACTCAGATCGGCCGCAATGTAGAGGCCTACATAGATGACATGGTGGTCAAAACCAAGCATCACGGTACCTTTGCTCGGTGACCTTGACGAGATGTTTAGTAACCTGCACAAGGACCACCTCAATCTCAATCTCGAAAAATGTGTTTACAGGGTTTGATCAGGGAAGCTGCTCGCGTTCCTAGTTTCTCACCGGGGCATCGAGGCCAACCCCGACAAGATCAAGCCCATCGACCAGATGGAAGCTCACAGGCAGGTCAAGGACGTGCAACATCTCAACGAGTGTATTACGGCCTTTAACACCCCGTCCAATGGGCCTCGGGGGCGTCACTCCTGGAAGCTTAATAGAATATCTAGACTGGCTCCACGGACCAACACTAGTAATTTCTACGCACTTTGTCCTCAGTCATGCGCGCCCGGTACCCACTTCCCGATTGGTCACCCATCCTAGAATTGTTCTAGGCCAAGCACGCTTTTCAAATGAGCTTCCAGAAAAGAAGTTGCGACTTGTTGATGTGGGTATCCTATCAATCCTATTAAGCCATGTGCCTGGATCACACATACACCCACCCTTTAGAAGATTGATGCGCTCATCGATCAAGCACACCTCAAGAACGTTCCCTCTTGGCACGCGTCTGTGCATCCAGTGCCGGCATATGTGCCATGTCGTGTCCACTCCGGGCCACACGCGCCATGCTCCACATGTCCCGCCACTGACCCGCACACACCTGTTTAACCATGAACCTGGCTCTAATACCACTTTTAACACCCCAGATTTCTATCTATCTGACAGTGCTACCACACATCTTAAATTTCTACGTAAAACGAACGACAATCCAAAATTTCGACAGCACCTCATTTGTTTCAAAGAACATCCACGACAGGCAAAAACAGTGTAAGGGATATATCCAGTAACAACCATATATAAAATCATCCACACAGTTCATGTAGTGCATAATATTCCATGGCCCGAAATACTAAAGCTAGAGCGATCAAAGGCTCACAAGAACATGCAAATGACTCCAAAAATTATGATAAAGCAATGATGATAAACTACGAATTATGTGTGGTAGATGTTTTATGATATGTAGTATTGTTGTGTGTGCCAAAGTGGTGGCGAACTATTCCCTCTCATGCATGTCGCGACACTGAGTACCTGAGATCCAAATAAAAACCAAAGAAAATGCAAGAGTGAGTAAAAAATATACTCAACAAGTACAAGTTTAGAACAGAATCAACAACATACAAAATCAAATACTCATTCTGAAGGATAACCAAAAACACTGTTATGCATATTATACTTTACGGTACGAGCATTCCGTAATATTCACTGTTAACTTCCTCACCGACCTCGCGGAATAGTTAATCAAGTGAATTATCACCGACCTAGCTCAAGTTCACCGGAGTAGTTACATAATAACTTAAATCACCGTCCGCTCCAGAATAGTTAGCTGTAACTTATTCACCGCCCTGGCTTAAAATAAACTTTTCGACAACATTTCAAGGCATGAACACCAGAGGAAGAACTATATACACAACCAACAATTCAGAGATGGCAACCATAACACAAAGGGATATGTCATGCACTTGCCTTAGAACGAACGTTCAGGCTGAAGAACTACCCACCACCGTGCCTTCAAAACCTGAAGGTAAAAGAGTTTTAGAAACTATTTTGGAATGAAACAGCCTAAATTATAGTGCTAGTCTTAATTCTAATTATGTCCAGGAGCTGAACTTAAACATACTCCATCGAGCCCATCTGTAGTAACTACCAGCAAACTATCAGCAGCTCGCTCTGAAATTGATCAATTAATTTCCTACCATTCTTCAACTAACAAAATAACCTTCGTGTATCAAGCTACAACACAACAGTGCACGTGCACATCTGAATCCTTCCATGAAATAGGAAAATTTTGTTTCAGCACAACCCGCGCCAACCATCTAATCAAGATAAGAGCCGCACATACTTAGAATTGGCTACAGATTAGAAATACTCCATCTGTTCCAAAATAAATAACGTGAGTTTGTCTAGATTCACGTGTATCTAGATATATTTTAATATATAAATACATATAAATCTAGACAAAATCAAGTCACTTAATTGGGAACAGAGGGAGTAGGATGAATAGCAGCTTGGTTTCCAAATCTAGTATAGCTGACTGCAAGACTCGTACCACAATTTACCAGGCAATTGAACTAGGTGCAGACAAGTCTCCAATTCGAACAAAAACTAATAGGTGGTGACCGGCGGAAAGACTCAGGTACATGGCAACGAACAGTGATGGAAGAGGGGGTCGAGCTGATGCAGGCGACGATGACCAGGCACGCTCGCACCGGAGCAGCTATCGGCGGCGCACAACTGCGGAACCCTAGGCGATGTGGCGGCGGCGTCCAGGTATGTTTAGTTCAGGTTGAAGTCTGGGTCTAGTCCGTGGGTTCCTTTTATTTTTATTTTCTCTTTTTTTTCTACTCGGAAACAAAGTCTGTACCTATACTTTAAATCCTGAAATTTCTAAATCTCCAAATATTCATCTGAACTCCAATGCAGATAAACTTATACTCCTTTTTGATCAGCTCGACGAGACGAACCCAGTCATGGTCTTGGATTTTTCATAACGCTTATGGTTCAACAATTCAAATTTTGGTCAACTAAAATAACACCAAAATTAACATTTAGAAAATTTCAAGATATTACATTTCGCCCCCCGGGCCCAGCCAGTGGACGGGGAGTTAAAAGTGGTATCAGAGCCTAGGCTGTAGGTCTCTAGCATAGTTGGTTAATGAGTTAGGATAAAAAAACTTTATTTGCTTAGGATTGATGAACAACTAAAATTTCGTAACTAGACTTATAACCAATTAAAACTTGACACACGAATGCACATTATGATTGGCTTTGGGAATGCATTGCATTTATGCTTTCTGCATTTTTATTGCTAACTCTGTCTTATAGATGGTGTTGCCCCTATTGTCAATAGTTTATCATGAGTTGTTTGTGGCGTCTAGCCTCTTGTGTGAGTATGTTTTACATTCTTTATTTCTCTTGTTGGTCTTGTTCTCTGATTATGTGATTTGATCTTATTAATGTTGTGATTCGGTCTGGTTCGAGATTCTCTTAAGTATTAACATTGTAGTAATGTGAGAAAAAACATACTTATAAATGAATGAATTGAAGTTCGATTCATTGGTTTAGTAATGTTGATGCTTTGTCTTGCTAGATTGGATTTGGTGAGTAGCATACAATAATATATGATGAGGAATAGTGACCAATCTTGATGTTTTAGAGTCAAGGCTGAGTTAGCCCGATGATGTTGCAGACTTGTAGGAGAGTAGAAAGGGTCGCGAATATTTTGTGGTAAGATAATTGAACCATTGGATTGTAAAAATTTGAAATTAGCCTATGAAAGGATTTTGATGACCGATATAGTTTTATACAAGGTTTTGGGTTTGTCAATTCAATTTCGTAGAAAATGATAATTATTTGATTTTGGATTGTTAATCTAGGTCAAGGAGATATTCTATTTGTATTGTATTATAGCATAGATACTTGTTAGATTACTTGGAAGATATTTGAGTAATTGTTGGATTTAAGTAATATCTATCTCTACTACTTAAAAAGGACGAATTTCCTTTGTTTCCTCCGGTCGCTGGTTTCGTCAACATCTTTTTAAATAAGACTATTTTGCTCTCCCACCAAATCAGACGAGGCATAATCTCTTCTCTATCTCTATACTACTTAAATAAAAAAAGACAAAAGACAAAGGTTCTATCTCCTGCCTCCCACCATTTCGCCCCTCCCTTCGTCGTGCTTCGTCGCGAACTCACGCTGCGCATGTCCATACTCGTGGCTCTTTGATCTGGCCCCTCACCTATGCGAACCCTTGCCCTCCCGCGCCACAGCCTCCACCCTCTCCCCTACATTCGGCGTCCCTCACACCTTCTTCACCAGCGCCTCCTCACTCCGACCATCGAAATTCGGCCGCCTCGTGACCGTCGCCACCGTGTGTTCCAGCCTCCACCGCGGATCCGGTTGGAATTACCTCCCCGTCCAATGTCCCTGACCTCCACCGCAATTGTCAAGGGCATGGAGGACCTACTTCTCATGGTGACCAGGAGGACCAGCACGGAGGCGATCTGGGCATGGAGGCCCGGATCCGACCTTCCCGGGGCCTCCTCCTCCCCCTCTCTCGCCCTCCACTGATGGTGACCATGAGGAGCAGCACGGATGCGATCTGGGCATGGAGGCCCGAATCCGAACTTCCCCGACCCTCCTCCTCCCCCTCTCTCGCCCTCCATAGATGGTGACTACGAGGAGTAGCACGGAGGTGATCTGGACATGGAGGCCTGGATCCGACCTTCCCCTGTCCCTCCTCCTCCCCCTCTCTCTAATCTATTCTCTCGTATTGCAGGTCAATTTCATTCATGCTTTAGCAAATCTGGAGCAATCAGACCATTTACCATGTGTTACGATTCGAAGTATGGTTTGTGAAATTTTACCATCTGTTCTGTAATTTGAATTTTGTAGAAAAGGTAGCGATTTGACCAGCGAGCCCCATATTCTATGCCAGTCCCGACAACCTCAACATCATGGCCGGCCTATATCACCGAGGTATTTTATATGTCCCGATGTATCTGACGTGAGACCAAGGCGACTGAGAGGAAATAGGGTGTAAAGGCTCAAGCTCTCAAGTGTTGGCTCGTGTCCTTATATTGATCAGATTGATTACATCACAAGAATACAAACCGTATACATGTTAGGATACTAAACAACTACGCTATTTGTCTTTTCTATAGACTAGAGTTAGACATATACATCTTAGGATACTAACCAACTATGTTAACATCCGATTTGAGAAAATTATCAAGCATCTTTAGAACTTCGGGGTTCTTATTGCTAGGCCAGTGATGTGACCATGAAGGAGAAGCATACCAGATGCCTTGTATATATGATTTTGTTTCTTTTTATCCTGTGGAGTGCTTCATTTGTAACACTACAGTAGTGCACTAATGGGTAGGAAAAATATGAGTACTGCACCAATTAGAGTACACTAGAATTAATTTTTGAGTAATTCAGAGCAGTATGGTGGAGTAGATCAGATTTCCTTATCCTTGATGCACTACTTGTAATTCTTGCTTTAATAATAAATAGTCCAAGAACTCCCAAGACAGTATATTCTCTGTTCACATGTTAGCTGAAGCAAATGCTTGAGTCTAGAAAATTTTGAAATGCATTTGACGAAAACTTGCTCCACATATGTGAATATTTTTTTAATAATGCAACACTAATGCTCGCATTTGAACAAAATAGATATGAATGCTGGCATCTTTTGTGTGCAGTACTGCCTTGTTCATATTTTTACATATTCTGATTTTTTTGTTTGCATAGACTATATGCTTATGGAAATCATACAAGCATACACATGCACTTAATACTCTAAAACTTGCTGCATAGAATGTACAACTTCTATAGGCCGTCTTGTTTATCTCTAAACTCATTCATCTACGCTATTCTTATTTCAGGTTAGAGTGAATAAAAGTTTGTTGGTTACTCCAGTGCTCAGAGAATTCGACCGTTTCAGATTTGTGTTAATTATTTGTGTCAATGATGGCTCTATAATGGCGCCAGGAAAATGCTGGTGCGGTGTTGATGTAGAGCTCGTTGGGAACCCCAAGAGGAAGGTATGATGAGCACAGCAGCAAGTTTCCCTCAGTTATGAAACCAATGTTTAATCGAACCAGTAGGAGTAAGGAAACACCTCAAAGGTGTTACTAGCTGAGATTTGGCAGGGGCACTACCGGTGCTAGTAGCAACGTGGAGACCTGCACAACACAACTACAGAACTTTGTCCCCAACTTGCGATGAGGTTGTCAATCTCACCGTGTTTTGCGGAAAACAAAGGATTAAACGTATCGAATGGAAAGAAGTAAAAGTTTGCAGAAAGTAAACAAAAAACAGTAAAAGATTGTAGATTGTATGTAAAGAAAAAGGACCGGGATCCATAATTCACTAGAGGTGGCTCTCCTTAAGATAGATAACATGCTGGGTGAACAAATTACAGCAGGGCAATTGACAAACACCGAGAAAGCAATACATGGATATACTAATCATCTTGACTCCTCTGAGACTTGATTGGGCATTACAACATAATACATAGACCGCCATCCAACTGCATCTATGACTAATAATCCACCTTCAGGTTATCATCCGAACCCCCTCCAGTATTAAGTTGCAAGCAACAGATTATTGCTTTATGAACTGCGTGTAAAATAAACAATACGATTGTTCTATGAACAAAGGATTGTTGTTTTCTCCCTAGTAGCAACAACACATCTAGTACCTTAGAGATTTCTGTCACTTCCCCAGATTACCAGAGGCATGAACCCACTATCGAGCATAAATACTAACTCTTGGAGTTGCTAGAATCTACTTAGCCAAGATAGCTACTAACAACGGAAAGCATGCAAGATCTCAAATAACAAAGACATGATAGAATCAATAATCAATCTGAAATAGCATCTCAATATCCATCGGATCCCCGCAAACACAACATGTATGAATTACAAATAGATGATCTTGATCATGAACGGAGCTCACAAGATCTAAACATGAAAGCACAAAGGAGGAGAAACCAGCCATCTAGCTACTACATGGATCCGTAGTCCAAGGATGAACTACTCACGCATCACACCAGAGGCTTGCATGGTGATGAAGAAGGCCTCCAGGGTGAATTCCCCTCTCCGGCAGGGTGCCGGGAAGAGCTTCAGATCCCTCCCGATCTAGGGATGGAGATGACGGCGGCTACAGACTCTTTCATTGATTTTTTGATCGGGTACTTAGGGTTTTCGTCCCGAGGGCAACTTATAGGAAGAAGCAGAGGCCGAGGGGGTGCCAGGGCCGGCCTCACCATCCCCTGGCGCGGGCCAGGCTGGGCCCCGCGGCCAGGTGGTGTGGTGGCCCCCTGGTCCCTCTCCGTCTCGTATTCTGGCACTTGATCACTTCCGGAAAAATAGGCACTTTGGCTTTTGTCCCGTCCAATTCCGAGAATATTCATTTTCTGACTTTCCTGGAACCAAAAACAGCAGAAAATAGGCAGCTGGCACTGTGGCTCTTGTTAATAGGTTAGTCCAAGAAATCATATGAAAAGTACTCGAAAGTTGGAACAAAACACAAGAAAGTGGATAAAACCAAGCATGGAACATCAAAAATTATAGATACATTTGCAATGTATCAACATCCCCAAGCTTAACTCCCGCTCGTCCTCGAGTAGGTAAGTGATAAAAAGAAATAATTTTTGAGGTGACATGCACCATCAAAGACTTGATCAAAGTATTTGCAAAACATTCAAAGCTGGGATCATAGTACTTCAATCATAACATGAAAGACAAAGTTCTAGCAGTAAGCAAAGAAACTATGATGCAACATGAAAAGGCACAAACAAAAGATTCATGAATAACAATGCTTTGCAAGACGTTTGTTTGTTTCACATAAAGAAAACATAGCATAATAGTATTCAGCTTGTCCCTCAATAGAGTAGCAAATATAAATGCATAGGACATCTTAAAAGTTCATAAGAGTGACTAGATACAATAGTTTAAAACAAGCAATATCAAAGTATGCATCAATCAACTAGTCTTTTTATTTGCTATTTGCATAGGTTTTTATTGAGGATGCTTCATAGAGTGCTCATTATGGTGATGCTGCAAGTTTCCACCATGATTAGGCATGGCTTAGGCTAGCGGCCCAGGCGTTTCTCTAACACACATACAAACTCCATGATCTTACAAGTTCCACTTTTATTTCACACCACCGGGATCCGTAAGCAAAAGAACATGATATCAACGGGGTACAAAGTACAAGTGCAATGTTGAAAACGTTCCCCATGAAACATGGTTCTGCTAATTTCAACTTATAAAGTGCAAGCATATATGCAACAAAGAAGGACCCAATGGTTCAAGTTTATTAGAGGCAATAAAGTAAAGTGTGCCATCAAGTTCGTGAGAGCTTTAATCACTAGTTTTATCATAACAAGTGAAAGGTAAACAAAAGCATGAATTGGAATAGCATTAGCTAGTAGGTAGGTATGGTGGATTCTTTGGAAAAACTTGGTTTAGGGAGCTGGGTGCATGAGTGGAACTCATACTTTGTTGTGGAGGCTAGCAAAAGACTGGGAGCGACAAACTAAGAGAGCAATAATGGCCATAATCATGCAGAGCGACAAAATATCATTGATCAAAGCATAAAGTGATACTACAAGTTGAAAACTAAAGGATCATAAAGGCTATGGTGACTTGAGATAGTCATAACATGGTGTGAGCATGTGCCAAGTCAACCCAACTAAAGCATCAAAAGAGAATACCACTATACTATGCTTTAATATGCTAAAACAACGCATGATTCATCCAAGACACATTAAGCAATCTCAATCGTTTATAAAAAGTCATGCTACAACAAAGAATATTAAGCATAAGCCAAAACAATATCAACCATGGCATGACAAAGCATAGCCACATTCAAAAACGAGCTCTTTTTACCACATAAGCATGAGCTTTCCTACTCTTTTTCAAACCAAACCAAACTATTTGCAAACCAAAGTATGAAAGAGGGGGGGTCCAACCAATTTATTCATAAAACTAAGAAAACCAAGAAAACTAAAAATCAAAACAAAAACGAAAAAGAAGACGCTCCAAGAAAAACACAACTGTGCATGAAACAATAAAAATGAAGCGTTTGGAAGAAACCTGAGATTTTTATTGATGAAGAAGGGGATGCCTTGGGCATCCCCAAGCTTTGACGCTTGTACTTCTTGGATATTTCTTGGGGTGACATGCGTGGCATCCCCAAGCTTGAGGTTTAGTCTATCCTTCATCTCATTACTCATTCCTTCCATACACCTGAAATTTTTCCTTCATACAAAACTTCACACAATCTCATTAGCAACATTAGTGCACTTAAGATAAATAAGTCTCAAGGTTCAGTTCTAACACCAAATAAACTTCCATTAGAACACTAGCTACTGTAGAACTTCCCTCAAAAAGCTCAATTCCCCAAAGGAACTCAAGAAGGAATTAACAAGAAGCAAATGCAGAAAAATGGCAGAAATCTGTCAAAACAGACCAGCAGGTAAAGACTAATTTTTTTGAAGATCTTCTGTTGTTAAAATTAAAAAGTATTGAACTAACTAAAGTTAGATAACAACCTGGTGCAGAATCACAAAAAATTACAGCTCAATCCGACGTACAGATATCTCTCGGGAAATTTTACGGTGAAGCACAGAAATCTGTTTCTGGACAGCAACTTTCCCAATCATTACTTCACTCTCATTAGAGGTTACTCTTGGCACAAAAAGCAAATAAAAAGGATAAGGAGAGGTTATTACAGAGGTAATAACTTCCAAGACTCAACTAAAACTCTTGGGTAATCTCCCAATAAGTACTTTTCTTTAACGCCTTTAAGTTAGGCATGAAAATTTGAGAAGATGCTCTCATAGGAAATATGAATTGAAGTAAAAGAGAGCATCAAGAAGCAAATCAAAACATATTTAAGTCTAACCCACTTCCTATGCATAGGAATTTTTTATGCAAATAAATGCACAAAGAACAAAGTGACAGGCATAGGAAGATAAATCAAAAGTAACTTCAAAACTTTCAGCACATAGAGAGGTGTTTCATTACCATAAAAACTTCTACAACCATATTTTCCTCTTTCATAATAATTTTCAGTAGCCTCATGAATAAACTCAATAATATAACTATCACATAAGGCATGCTTTTCATGATCTACAAGCACTAGAGCTTTATTATAAATATTTTCAAAAGAATCCTCGGGAACATAACATTCACCCTCCTTTGATAAGCATGGGGGACAATCAAATAATGTAAGGGATAAAGAGTTACTCTCATTAGAAGGTAGGCATGGGTAGATCCATTCTTCCTCCTTTTGTCCATCACTCTCCTCCTCTTTTTCATCTAAAGAGCTTTCAGGTCCAGCAATTTCTTCTTCCATGGAGGTTCCAGCAGGCGGTGGTTCACCTATTACCTTAGCAGTCATAATACTGTTCCCAAATAGGAAACCGAGTGAGATATCCATAATGAAATAGTTATTGGAGCAGAGATAGTCATAAAGGCAACTTAAGAAACGAACTAATTTTTTTGTGTTTTTGAAATAAGAAAGCAAACAAGGAAAACTAAATTTTTTGTATTTTTTGAAGAACAAAACAAGCAAACAAAGAAAAAAGAAACTAAGCAAAACAAAAACAACAAAGTAAAGAGATTGGTTATGAGGGACTCCCCTTGTGAAGATGTCCTTGACTCCCTGGCAACGGCGCCAGAAAAATGCTTGATGGCTCTATAATGGTGCCAGGAAAATGCTGGTGCGGTGTTGATGTAGAGCTCGTTGGGAACCCCAAGAGGAAGGTATGATGAGCACAGCAACAAGTTTCCCTCAGTTATGAAACCAAGGTTTAATCGAACCAGTAGGAGCAAGGAAACACCTCAAAGGTGTTACTAGCTGAGCTTTGGCAGGGTGCACTACCGATGCTAGTAGCAACGTGGAGACCTGCACAACATAACCACAAAACTTTGTTCCCAACTTGCGATGAGGTTATCAATCTCACCGTGTTTTGCGGAAAACAAAGGATTAAACGTATCGAATGGAAAGAAGTAAAAGATTGCAGAAAGTAAACACAAAACAGTAAAAGATTGTAGATTGTATGTAAAGAAAAAGGACCGGGATCCATAGTTCACTAGAGGTGGCTCTCCTTAAGATAGATAACATGCTGGGTGAACAAATTACAGCGGGGCAATTGACAAACACCGAGAAAGCAATACATGGATATATTAATTATCTTGCCTCCTCTGAGACTTGATTGGGCATTACAACATAATACATAGACCGCCATCCAACTGCATCTATGACTAATAATCCACCTTCAGGTTATCATCCGAACCCCCTCCAGTATTAAATTGCAAGCAACAGATTATTGCTTTGCGAACTGCGTGTAAAGTAAACAATACGATTGTTCTATAAACAAAGGATTGTTGTTTTCTCCCTAGTAGCAACAGCACATCTAGTACCTTAGAGATTTCTATCACTTCCCCAGATTACCAGAGGCATGAACCCACTATCGAGCATAAATACTAACTCTTGGAGTTGCTAGCATCTACTTGGCCAAGATAACTACTAACAACGGAAAGCATGCAAGATATCAAATAACAAAGACATGATAGAATCAATAATCAATCTGAAATAGCATCTCAATATCCATCGGATCCCCGCAAACACGACATGTATGAATTACAAATAGACGATCTTGATCATGAACAGAGCTCACAAGATCTAAACATGAAAGCACAAAGGAGGAGAAACCAGCCATGTAGCTACTACATGGATCCGTAGTCCAAGAATGAACTACTCACGCATCACACCGGAGGCTTGCATGGTGATGAAGAAGGCCTCCAGGGTGAATTCCCCTCTCCGGCAGGGTGCCGGGAAGAGCTTCAGATCCCTCCCGATCCAGGGATGGAGATGACGGCGGCTACAGACTCTTTCGTGGATTTTTTGATCGGGTACTTAGGGTTTTCGTCCCGGGGGCAACTTATAGGCGGAAGGAGAGGCCGAGGGGGTGCCCGGGCTGGCCTCACCACCCCCTGGCGTGGGCCAGGCTGGGCCGCGCGGCCAGGTGGTGTGGTGGGCTCCTGGTCCCTCTCCGTCTCGTATTCTGGCACTTGATCACTTCCGGAAAAATAGGCACTTTAGCTTTTGTCCCGTCCAATTCTGAGAATATTCATTTTCTGACTTTCCTGGAACTAAAAACAGCAGAAAATAGGCAGCTGGCACTGTAGCTCTTGTTAATAGGTTAGTCCAAGAAATCATATGAAAAGTACTCCAAACTTAGAACAAAACACAAGAAAGTGGATAAAACCAAGCATGGAACATCAAAAATTATAGATACATTTGCAATGTATCAGTCAATATTGGTAGTCTGCTGGAGCATTTCTCACATTGTCTATATTCAGTGGCTGCTGTCAACATTCAGTTATTGAATGAGACATTGTCATTGCTACTAAGAATAGGGAAATTTGGGAGTATAAATATTGTTAATCTGTAGGAGCATCATTTGGAGTACTAAAAATAGAGAAATTCAGTGGGTGCTGTGAATATTGTTAATCTGCTGTTACTACTTATTCTTCCGTAAGACATGCTTGTGTAGGACCAAAAGTAGTCCATTCTCATGCAGCTGCTAAATTGCTATGTATATTTTCTTACGTGTATGGAATTTTCTACTGGAGTAGTACCTCAAGTTGTTATGTGTATTTTCTACTGGAGTAGTACCTCAAGTTGTTATGTGTATTTGCTACTAGAGTAGTATCTCAAGTTGTTATGTCTATTTACAGTCACAGTACTAGCCTTATATTGATTTCTAAAGTGTGGATTTACTCATGGTTTCTCTACTCTGGTTTTTCAGGTTATTGCTTGTTGCGAGTACAATTTGTCAAGAAACTCAGAAGCTATTTTTGGGAATACATTCTTGATTGTTCTCCTAAATAATATCCTCTTTCCAAATGTACATTTACTGACATTTATGTTATGACAATACATTCTTAAATGCAAGCTAAATACTCCTGGACTGTATTCCTAGGAGTAGTATATACGAAGTATTGTCTAATATGTTGTCACCATAGGAGAATATGCAACTCTTGCTGATAGTGTTGCTACCGAGCCATGTCACTGTCTGTTTCCTTAATATCTTTTTTAGAGAACCTCTAGCTGATTTCAAACTCACATTTCAATGATCATGTTTTAAAGTCTAGAGGGATACAAATCTTAGTATAGTGGTTGTCCCTGTAGGTGTGGGACTATGTGCAGTTTCTGATAGTGTAAATGCACAAGGATTGGTAGCTGCCCTTATAACAGTTTGCAGCACTGCATTGCAACAGCATGTAAGTATTGAGATTGGCATGTGTACATAGATGACCTAATGTCGTCTTGTTTTTAGGTGGAGTCAGGTTCATGTCCAGCGATCTGCTGCTGCTGCTGCTGCTGGAGAGCCGAGGAGAAGGGGCCGATGAGTAGGAGCCGGCGAGGAGAAACCTGGAGGTGCTCCCAGCCTAGACCACTCTCTTTGGCCTTCTCCTATGGCTGGCGAGCTGCTGGTGATCGATTCCACCGAGATGGGTGGGGGCGGGCTGCTGGCAACCTCAGCGAGCTGTCGGTGATCCATTACGGCGAGCTGCTGGGTGGGGCTGTCGGCAACCTGTGCGAGCTACCAGCAATCGATTCCGGCGAGCTGCTGGGTGAGGTCAGGCTGTCGGTGACTTGGACATGCCGTCGGCCATTGATTCCAGCGAGCTGCTGGGTGGGGGCAGGCTGCCGGTGACGTAGGGGAGCTGCCGCCGATCGATTCCGGCGAGCTGCTAGGTGGGGACAGGCTGTCGGTGAGCTGGGCGATCGATTACGGCAACGGTCTGGGAGACACACGGTCACACGCTATTCCAGCTGCAAGCGAGGGTGGGCGATCGTATGGGATCCATTCCAGCCGCAAATTGTTCGATGAACAGTTTCCGGAGGAATTTTTGTATACATCGCTACTGTTTTAGGCTTTGTTGGAAAATCTTTTGATTATATTCCCGAACGGAGGGAGTACTTATACTAAATAATGTAGTACTCCCTCCGTTTCAAAATATAAGATGTTTTGGCTTTGTGAATGGAGTGTATCTAGACCTTTTTTAGCGTGTAGGTTTATCTAGGTTTGGAGTAAACCTACACACTAAAGGGGTCTAGATACACTCATTTCACAAAGGTAAAACTTCTTATATTTTAAAACGGAGGGAGTATTTCGGTAAACCAAGTAGTGGCCGATTTCACACAGATTTATTCTGCGATTGTGTCATAGAGAGTTATCTGCATTTGGAAAATTGTATAGCTATTAGAGAGGTCATGTTGATTTCGCAGGGTACAGCTTAGGCAATGAACCTGAGACATCCATTTGGATAAAGCTAAGTCGACATTGTTGTTAAGGTTATTATTACCTATTCTTATATACCAGTCTCCAAATTTAAACATGAGACTGACTTTTCTACATAAAGACCGTATGTTAAGTTGGTGTTGTTTTCTTCATTTTGCTAATTTGCACTAGCCACAGTTTATCGGAGAGTGTCGTTTGGTGCTCATCCACCATGGTGGACTATTTTTTTAAAATATTAAAATTTAAAGATTAAAAAATGAGTTATAATACGCGCGTGAAAAATAGCATGTGAAAAAACTTTATATTTTGGATAGTGCAATTTTGAAATGGGTCTCAGTTTTTTCAAAATATTTCATATTTGTCTTTTTTGCTGTGCCCCAAAATACAAAATATTTTCTGTTGAAAATTTGCACACTTGTATTTTGTATTGTTTTTTTTGCGAAAGAATAACCTTATATAATCAACCAGCGGGACCTAGGTCCTGGTTACAGACGTCTCTGATAATATCTGGACGTCTCTGATAATATATGGTCCAGAGCGGATCCAGACTTTTGTGCATTGTCGGGACCAACGCAACCTAGCTAAAGTATGACTAACGGAGTTCAAGTCATACCGATATGGCTAACAGTACAAATTCGATCGCTCGTACAGAGATGTTTTGCTTCATTTATAAGATATGCGGCCGTTGAGCGATTAATTCCCGTCTCATTAGGCTCATTAATCACCACTGTAGCTTCCCAACAATCGCTCTCCACCATAATCGGTCGGTCCGTCCACTCCAAAGCTAGAGCAATTCCTTCGTTGATCGCCAAAACTTTAGCTTTGAGAGGACTGCCACATGCCATAGACGCCTACAAGCTGCAAAAATAATGTTGCCTTCTTCGTCTCCGAGAATCATGCCGGTACCTCCCTTCATACTTCCTTCCTCCCATGAACCATCAACATTCAATTTCGTCCATCCCGGTGGGGGTTTAGACCACCGCTTCTCACTGTGTTCTTCACTTCTTCAGCTTGCTTCCTCCTCTCATTCGGTGGAGTTTGCTCATATGACACCACCGATTTTCCCTTAGCTAGATCAGCCATGAAATTTTGCTTGATCATCAACAAAGAATCAACGTAGCTGCACAGGAACTTTCTTGAGGCTTCAATTGGCGGCGCTGGTTTGTTGTGGACGACCTCGTTACTGACGTCCCATATCCTCCACAATGTCATCAGCATCATCATCCCTTCCTGCTCGGAGGCCTGACCAAGTGCATGTAGCAGCCACTCAGTGTCACCTCGTCTATCTCCTTGTATTTTGTATTGTTGACTACCTGAGATATTTTTTCCATGGTGGACGGGCTCTAAGTTAATTTTCCGTAGTTTATCATTCATATTTTCTTTAAGTGAGATTTTCATTGTATACAACTGGGCACAGAAATTATTAGCTATGTAGCTTTTTGCTTTCAGATTGATCTTCAAAAGGTTCTAAATCTATTGAGGACACACGTGCAACTATGCAGCTGGATTCACAGAAGAAAACGAAACCTTAAGTGATATATGGGAGACAATTACATTGAGATCTCCGTATTGCTGAAGTTTAATGGGATTTTCTGTTGGTGGTTTGGTCTTACGGGACTGGACACTGCTATCGTGCTCCACGTGTGGACTGTCGTGTGATGAAGTCGCCGCTCCAATGTCTATATTGCGGGAGGTTCATGATGTGGATCAAGGCCCGTAAATCAAATGAGGCGTCTATTGCTACTAGGTCATCATCTTATGGGATAATACAAGCAAAAAATAGAGAGTAAGATGAAACGAGAAACTAAGGCTAGGGTTATGTTAGTCAATCGACTTTGGGACAAAATATTGGGTGTACAAACATTCTTTGTTTAGGAGAGAATTTTTTTCCTCCGGTTACAACGCACGGACATTTTTACTAGTACTATTAAAAGGCTTGTGGTCGTGATGGTACGTCAATTTTCTATTTCCAAATTTACCCCTACAGTTTGAGACTGAGTTATAAAAAATTACACGCGTTGGCACCCCCAAATAAAACATACCGGTTCAGTATCTTTTTAGAATTGGAAAGTCAACTCACGGCCCTTGGTCTATATGACCGAACCGACGAAAACGTCGGCCGCCCAATGCTCCTTCCGCTGCCGGCCGCCCCTTCCCCAACTTTATGCGCCATGATTCTGCCCACCGTTGTGCGGAAGCTGTCTGGATGCTAGGCGCAACCGTGCTCCTGCCACCGCCTGGACTTCGTAGACTGATTCCAACTCTTTTACGTTCTAATCCGTAGTAATATGCATGCAACGCGGGCTATTCTAGGATCGGATCGGTCGTTTCTCGCTTCGATCGCCTGCTAGCTGTGGGAGGTCTGGATCCGTAGTAATATGCACGCAACCACGGGTGCGGTGTCGTCGCCGCCAGGGCTGCCGCTGTCGTGATTCAGCTTCCTCGAAACGGCCACCGGTAACGTCTCAGTTACACGGGAGCTCCAACAACTGCTGACGTCCAGGCCAGAGATGCGGCCTCGGTGGTCGACGGCCAACAGTGCAAATTCAGCTCTATACACAATTATGCATTTGCTTTTTTCCACACACAATTTTGAACCATGTCTTGTTCTAGATGAAAATAATTTAGATTATGATGCTCATGAAGAGGTACGTGGACGAGAGGGAGAGGGAGAGGGAGAGGGAGAGGGAAGAGAGAAGGCGTGGGGTGTGCGAGGGTCACGGTGATACCTGTGCGGAGCTCCTGGAGGTGGCCGACAAGGCGGAGAAGTGGGGGATGTTACCGCGCGTGAGGAAGGGGAAGATGATATTGTCCAGGGCTCCAGGCTATGCTTCCTATGTTGCCATGGTGCTAGACTGACGGGATTGCCTATGGCGTTGTTGGGTGCTAGCTTGCTGGTGTGGTCCGACTCTGTCGGCTAACCAGTGATGCTGCCGATGTACTGCACTACAATGAAATTTCGATACATTTGAAGATTGTAACAAGTGACTGATGCTGCTGCACTCCAGCAAAATCAACGCACTTCAAACATTTAGGGACAAAATGATGGTGCCTAATGAAGTTTATCTATGAGTATGGATTACGGTGTGTTGATAAGAATCAAGAATACATAACGTGCATAAGCAGCAGGATAATGGTGGAACATGCGCATGGAGGAAGTAGGTGAGAATCACTGGTCCATCAGCTTATACTGAACAATGGCCATAGACGGAGTAACACATTTCAGCAAAAGCACATTCAGTTTTCATCACTCAGAAATATACACTACGAGGCACATTCAGTTTTCATCACTCAGAAATATACACTCCGAGGCACATTCAGGGAGGCACATCACCACATTCAGCGAGTACTCTGGCTTTACTAATTCCAGAAACTTTCAGGACACAATGGTACCTTCTCTAGAGACAATAATATACATAACGACACTGTAGCAGTCAACCTTATCTCGCTAAAAAATAATGACACAAAGAAAAACTGAAGGCACCCAAAAATCCTACCAATGCATTTTCTCACAGTCCGTCATGGCGGTCTTACGACCTGAGAGTTAGATGAAACAAAGAGATGAGGAGCTGGAAGTATGGAAGATATACACGTGCTTGGAACACTGCATGATTATTTTTATTCAATTTTCACTCCCTAATGAGCCACGTTGGTTTGTGTTGTTGTCAGAACTGTGAGTGGAACGTTTGTCACATTTGATCAGAACAAATGCTAAAATTAGATGTGTATTGCAGGAGTAGTGGAGAGATTACCCCGATATGAGGCATATTTGGAATTAGTAAATAATGTGCCTAGGGAAAGAGCAGATACTGATGCACAAGTTGCTTTGTTAAGTGTGCTTAGTTTGTGAAATTAGGACTCTTCTACCATAACATATATTTCATAATTCATTGTCATATATCACGACCTTTTGAATATGTTTTGTTCCGACATAATGAGTAAGCACATCATTTTTGGACCCTTTTTCAGGAAATATATGTGGCCAGTGAGCTTAATTGGTGCACATGAAGACAGAGTTTTGAATTCTTCCTATTCGAATGTTACTTCGTTTGGCGAAGGAATTTGACCCGACAGGATCAAGAGCATGTATCCCTTCTCTCTTTTGCCTATGAGCTACACAAAGTTCGGCTATTTAATCATGTGAGAAATATTTGATGTGCAGTGGGCAGCAGATCCCCAAGACAAGAAATATTTGATTTCATGACGCCGTAGCAACGCACGGGCTTTCTGCTAGTATGATATAATACATGTCAAGTGTTGATGGAATTAGATAAGATAAGATCGGGTGTCTTGTATTTAGAGAGAGGCTGATCGTTGGAGGATCATTATCTTTATTAAGTTATAGATTTCTTGTGGTGATAATCTCATGGCAAGGATGAGTAAATTAATTTGGTCATTTCATTACTAGGTGACACCAATTTTTTTGTTTTTGTGTGAGCACATATGGTATAAGTTAATTCTTTAGATAAATCTGATAGGCTAGGCCATCGAGGAAAAAGTGTTGGAGACCTAAGGTAGATTTTGATTTATAAGGATTGGATAGATGTTCCTCACTGCTGCCGTGACCATGTGTCACATTTTTCTCAATACTTGGCAAAATTTTAAAACACAATCACGAGGCCTCACATGGACTTTGATCTTCATTCTTCTGACTATTGTCATGTTACTAAGTATCAATAATGTTGTAGCTCGTATTGGAGTGCATTTTTAGTTTCAATATGTGCCCATCCGTCGGGCCAATCCTTTATTTGATTTTGAAGCATGATCAATATTTGCTACTTGCCTTGTTAGCTTACTAGTACAGTTCTTAGTTGATTTTCATGGAATTGGACTAATTGATCCTTTCTGTTGGAGATATACCCAAGAGGCAATAATAAAAGTAGTTATTATTATATCTTTGTGTTTATGATGAATGTTTACATCCCATGCTATAATTGTATTATTAGGAAACACTAATACATGTGTGTTTTGTAAACATAAAAGAGTCCCTAGTAAGCCTCTTGTTGAACTAGCTTGTTGATTAATAGATGATCATGGTTTCCTGATCATGGACATTGGATGTCATTAATAACAAGGTTATATCATTAGGAGAATGATGTGATGGACACACACCCATAGTAAGCGTAGCATAAGATCAAGTCATTAAGTTCGTATTGCTATAAGCTTTTTAAATGCATAGTAACCTAATCCTTCGACCATGAGGTTGTGTTAATCACCATCACCGGATGGGTACTTTGATGACATCAAACACCGCTTCGTAACTGGGTGGTTATAAAGGTGTCATTGGGTATTCTGAAAGTATGTGTTGAAGCGCATGGACCAAGATTGGGATTTGTCCATCCATATGACGGATATATATGCTCTGGGCCCTCTCGGTGGAATGTCATCTAGTTAGCTTGCAAGCATGTGACTGGGTCACAAGGGATGACATAACATGGGACGAGTAAAGAGTACTTATCAGTAACGAGGTAGAACTAGGTATAGAGATACCGACGATCAAACCTCGGATAAGTAGAGTATCGCGTGACAAAGGGAATAGGTTTCGTATGTAAATGGTTCTATCAATCACAAAGTCATCGTTGAGTATGTGGGAACCATTATGGATCTCCAGATCCCGCTGATGGTTATTGATCGGAGAGGTGTCTCCATCATGTCTGCATATTCACGAACCGTAGGGTGACACACTTAAGGTTCGAAGTTGTGTTAAGTAGATATGGAATGTGCGTTGGAGACCGAATGTTGTTCGGAGTCTCGGATTGGATCCGGGACATCACGAGGAGATCCGGAATTGTCCGGAGAATAAGATTCATATATTGGGGATCATTTTCTGAGTTAGGAAATGTTCCGGAGTATTTGTATGAGGATTCTAGAAGGTTTCGGAATGTTCCGGAAGGTTCTGGAAGGTTTCTTGGAGTTTGCTTGAAAACCAAGAAAGGGATCAAGGAGTCCTTGTGGGGCAAGACAAGGAGTCGTGGGGGAGGAGGACTCCTCCCCCCTCCCCAATCCGCCGGCCAAGGAGGGAGGGGAGTCCTACTAGGACTCCCCCTTCCCATGGCGCCTCCCCCCTTTAAATAGAGGGGTGGGGGCGCCACCCCCTGGCCCTCCTCCACTACTCCAATCCTAGCCGCCTCTCTCCTCTTCCTTTCTTCTACTCAGGCTTAGGCGAAGCCCTGCAGAATTCTCTACTCCACCACCACCACCACGCCGTCGTGCTGCTGGGATTCCGTGGAGAAGATCTACTACCTTCGCTGCTCGCTGGAACGAGGAGATGAAGGTCTGCTTCGACTCCGTACGTGTGACCGACTGCGGAAGCGCTGCCGGAACGCGGCGCCGGAAGGATCGTCCACACGATCTTGAGATCGGCAAGTGATCGACTACATCAAGCACGAGATCCAATCTCATAACTATTTCGGATCTACAAGGGTTAGTACAGATCTATCTCGTTGCACATGTCTAATAGATTAGATCTTGGCTTTTATCTAGATTAGATCTGGGTTTTGTTCGTTCTTGCGGTAGAATTTTTTTGTTTTCCATGCTACGAACCCATCAGTGGTATCAGAGCCGTGTCTATGCGGAGATCTGTTGCACGAGTAGAACACAGTTTTGTGGGCGTTGGTGCTCGTGCCGTCTTTTGCTTTGTGTACTTTGCATCTTGCGGTATGGTGGGATGAAGCGGCTCGGGCTAACCTTACATGTCATCGCACATGGGACTTTCTCCACGCTTGACGTGTAACTTGCTTTGCACAAGTGGCTTTGCGGGTGTCTGTCTCTCCCACCATAGTATAGATCTAATTTACACTTTGCACTTGATAGCACTTGTATCAACGTTGTGGTTCAGTTTCGTAGGTAAGATCCGTTCTTATTCGAAAGCCCCAAACCACGTGAAACATGCAAAGAAAATTAGAGGCGTCTAACTTGTTTTTGCAGGGTTTTTGTGATGTGATATGGCCATCATGTGATTTTGATTATATTTGATGTATGCAATGATCCTTGTTGTAATATGGCAACTGGCAGGAGCCTAATGGTTGTCTTTAATTCTGTTAAGACCTGCGTGTCTATTCATCTTGTAATAGCTTTATTCCAAGTAGTTGTAATAGTTGCTAGTGATGATGGATAACCATGAAGCGGCGCCACTGACCTTGACGCAATGCTGGTGATGATGGAGATCATGTTCGTGCTTTGGAGATGGAGATCAAAGGCACAAGAAGAAAGGGCCATATCATATCACACTAATTATGAATTGCCTGTGATGTTAATCCTTTATGCATCTTGTATTGCTTAGATCGCGACGGTAGCATTATAAGATGATCCCTCTCACTAAATATCAAGTAATAAAGTGTTCACCCTTAGTTGGCACCGTTGCTAAGACTCGTCGTTTCGAAGCATCTCGTAATGATCGGATGTGATAGATTCGACGTGTGCATACAACGGGTGCAAGCCAGATTTACACATGCGGAAACTAAGGTTATCTTGACGAGCCTAGCGTGTACAGACATGGTCTCGGAACACGGAATACCGAAAGGTAGAGCATGAGTCATATAAATGATATGATGAACATGAAGATTGTTCGCCGATGAAACTACATCTTCTCTCATGAAGATCAGACTTGGTGTAGTGGACTTGGTTCGTGTAATCGCTAAGACAATGTGAGGGATGTTGTTTTTGAGTGGGAGTTCACCTAGTTAATTTAAATATTAAATTTGAACTCAATTCATCATAAACTTAGTCTAAACTACTTACAAATTTGTTGTAGATTATGGCGACCCCTCCATCAATTTCAATGTGTTCCTAGAGAAAGAAAAGCTTAAGAACAATGGAAGCAATTTCACGGACTGGTTCCGTGGACTGAAGATCGTCCTCAGGGCTGGTCAGTTGACCTATGTGCTCGAAGCACCGCTAGGTGACCCACCTGCAGAAGATGCCACCGATGACGTAAAGAATGTTTACGCCACTCGAAAAAATCATTACTCCACAGTTCAGTGTGCCATCTTGTACGGTTTAGAAGCAGAGCTCCAGAAGCATTTTGAGCACCATGACCCGTTCGAGATCATTAAGGAGCTCAGGCTAATTTTTGAGACTCGCGCGGCCATGGAGAGTTATGAGGCCTCCGAAAAGTTCTTTAACTGTAAGATGGAAGAGGGAAGCTCCATTAGCGAGCACGTGCTCACCATGTCTGGGTACGCAAACAAGCTCCAAGAGTTGGGGATATCGATTCCTAATGAGTTAGGGATTCACCGTCTCCTCCAATCACTGCCACCGAGTTATAAGAACTTTGTGATGAACTACAATATGCACTGCATGAACAAGACGTTGCCTGAACTATCGTCCATGCTGAAAACTGCTGAAGTGGAGATCAAGAAGGAGCACCAAGTGTTGATGGTCAATAAGACCACCAATTTCAAGAAACGGGGCAAGCCTAAGAACAAGGGCAACTTCAAGAAGGACGGCAAGAAAGCTGCCGCACCTCCTAAGAAGCCCAAGGCTGGTCCTAATCCTGAAACTGAGTGCTTCTACTGCAAGGGTGCTGGTCACTGGAAGCGTAACTGCCCCAAGTACCTGGCGGATCTGAAGAACGGCAACATCAAGAAGAAAGGTATATTTGATATATGTGTTATAGATGTGTATCTTACTAGTAATCGTAGTAGTGCCTGGGTATTTGATACTGGTTCGGTTGCTCATATTTGTAACTCCAAACAGGAGCTGCGGAATAAACGAAGACTGGCAAGAGACGAGGTGACGATGCGCGTTGGAAATGGCTCCAAGGTTGATGTGATCGCCGTCGGCACGCTCCCTCTACATCTACCTTCGGGATTAGTTTTAAATTTAAATAATTGTTATTTGGTGCCTGCGTTAAGCATGAACATTATATCTGGATCCTGTTTATTGCGAGATGGTTACTCTTTTAAGTCTGAGAATAAAGGTTGTTCGATTTGTATGAGTAATATCTTTTATGGCAATGCACCTGAGATGAATGGTTTATTCTTACTGAATCTCGATAGTAATGATACACATGTTCACAACATAGATGCTAAACGAATAAAATTGAATGATAATTCTACATACATGTGGCACTGTCGTCTTGGTCACATTGGAGTGAAGCGTATGAAGAAACTCCATTCTGATGGACTTCTTGAATCACTTGAAAGATGCGAAGCATGTCTAATGGGAAAAATGACTAAGACTCCATTCTCTGGAATAATGGAGCGAGCTACAGACTTATTGTAAATAATACATACCGATGTGTGCGGTCCAATGAGTGTAGCATCGCGTGGTGGATATCGTTATGTTCTCACTTTCACGGATGACTTAAGTAGATATGGGTATGTCTACTTTATGAAACATAAGTCCGAAACTTTCGAGAAGTTTAAGGAATTTCAAAGTGAAGTGGAAAATCATCGTAACAAGAAGATTAAATTTCTGCGTTCTGACCGCGGAGGTGAATATCTAAGTTATGAGTTTGGCATGCATTTAAAGAAATGTGGAATACTTTCGCAGTTGACACCGCCAGGAACACCACAGCGTAATGGTGTGTCCGAACGTCGTAATCGAACTCTCTTAGATATGGTTCGGTCTATGATGTCTCTTACAGATTTACCGCTATCGTTTTGGGGCTATGCATTAGAGACAGCCGCATTCACTTTAAATAGGGCACCATCTAAATCCGTTGAAACGACACCGTATGAATTGTGGTTTGGTAAGAAACCTAAGTTGTCGTTCCTTAAAGTTTGGGGTTGCGAAGCATATGTAAAGAAGTTACAACCTGATAATCTTGAACCCAAAGCGGAGAAATGCGTCTTCATAGGATACCCTAAAGAAACAATTGGGTATACCTTCTATCATAGATCTGAAGGCAAAATTTTCGTTGCCAAGAATGGATCCTTTCTTGAGAAGGAGTTTCTCTCGAAGGAAGTGACTTGAAGGAAAGTAGAACTCGATGAGGTTATTGAACCTTCTCTCGGATTTGAGAGTAGCGCAGCACCGGAAGATGTTTTTGTGCCGCCTGTACCAATTGGAGAGGAAGCTAATGATGATGATCATGAAACTTCAAACGAAGTTACTGCTAAACCTCGCAGGTCAACGAGGGTTCGTACCACTCCTGATTGGTATGACTCTGCCTTGAACGTCATGTTGGTGGACAACGCTGATGACCCTGCGACGTATGAAGAAGCTATGGTGAGCCCAAATTCCTACAAATGGCTAGAAGCCATGAAATCCGAAATGGGATCCATGTACGAAAACCAAGTATGGACTTTGGTGGACTTACCGGATGGCCGTAAGGCTGTCGAGAACAAATGGATTTTCAAGAGAAAAACAGATGCTGATGGTAATGTTACCATCTATAAAGCTCGACTTGTCGCGAAAGGGTTCCGACAAATTCAAGGAGTTGACTATGATGAGACATTCTCACCAGTAGCGAAGCTAAAGTCTATGAGGATTTTGTTAGCAATTGCTGCACATTTCGATTATGAGATTTGGCAGATGGATGTCAAAACGGCGTTCCTTAATGGTGACATTGAGGAAGAGTTGTATATGGTACAACCCAAGGGTTTTGTCGATCCTAAAGATGCTGACAAGGTATGCAAACTTCAGTGCTCCATTTATGGACTGAAGCAAGCATCCCGGAGTTGGAATCAACGGTTTTGATAAAGTAATCAAAAACTTTCGATTTATACAAACTTATGGAGAAGCTTGTATTTACAAGAAAGTGAGTGGGAGCTCTGTAGCATTTCTAGTACTATATGTAGATGATATATTGTTGATTGGAAATGATATAGAACTTCTTAATAGTGTCAAAACCTATTTGAATAATAGTTTTTCAATGAAGGATCTTGGCGAAGTGGCATATATTATGGGCATCAAGATTTATAGAGATAGATCAAGACGCCTAATAGCGCTTTCACAAAGTACATACTTAGACAAAGTTCTAAAGAAGTTTAGAATGGAAGAGAGCAAGAAAGGGTTCGTGCCCATGTTGTCAGGTAAGACCTTGAGTAAGACTCAAAGTCCAGCTACGGCAGAAGATAGAGTGAAAATGAATAATATTCCCTATGCCTCGGCCATAGGTTCTATCATGTATGCCATGCTGTGTACAAGACCGGATATAGCACATGCTGTTAGTTTGACTAGCAGATATCAAAGTGATCCTAGAATGGAGCACTGGACAACGGTCAAGAATATCCTAAAGTACCTAAATAGGACTAAGGATATGGTTCTTTCTTATGGAGGTGATAAACAGCTTGTTGTAAACGGTTACACCGATGCTAGTTGGAACACCGATCCGGATGACTCGAAGTCACAGTCAGAATACGTATTTATTTTGAATGGTGCTGGAGTGAGCTGGAGGAGTGCCAAGCAAAGCGTTGTGGCGAAATCTTCAACTGAATCGGAATACATAGCTGCTTCGGAGGCTGCACAAGAAACCATATGGATGAAGGAATTCATTACTTAACTTGGCGTGGTTCCCAGTGCGTTGGACCCGATGGCCATCTACTGTGACAACACAGGTGCCATAGCTAATGCACAGGAACCAAGGTCACATAGCAAGCTGAAGCACATCAAGCTATGTTTCCATGCTATTCGCGAATATGTCCGAGATGGTGACATAAAGATTTGCAAAGTACACACTGATCTGAATGTGACAGATCTGTTGACTAAACCTCTCCCTAGGGCAAAGCATGACCAACACTAGAACGCCATGGGTGTTAGGTATATTACCATGTAATCTAGATTATTGACTCTAGTACAAGTGGGAGACTGTTGGAGATATGCCCAAGAGGCAATAATAAAAGTAGTTATTATTATATCTTTGTGTTTATGATGAATGTTTACATCCCATGCTATAATTGTATTATTAGGAAACACTAATACATGTGTGTTTTGTAAACATAAAAGAGTCCCTAGTAAGCCTCTTGTTGAACTAGCTTGTTGATTAATAGATGATCATGGTTTCCTGATCATGGACATTGGATGTCATTAATAACAAGGTTATATCATTAGGAGAATGATGTGATGGACACACACCCATAGTAAGCGTAGCATAAGATCAAGTCATTAAGTTCGTATTGCTATAAGCTTTTTAAATGCATAGTAACCTAATCCTTCGACCATGAGGTTGTGTTAATCACCATCACCGGATGGGTACTTTGATGACATCAAACACCGCTTCGTAACTGGGTGGTTATAAATGTGTCATTGGGTATTCTGAAAGTATGTGTTGAAGCGCATGGACCAAGATTGGGATTTGTCCATCCATATGACGGATAGATATGCTCTGGGCCCTCTTGGTGAAATGTCATCTAGTTAGCTTGCAAGCATGTGACTGGGTCACAAGGGATTACATAACATGGAACGAGTAAAGAGTACTTATCAGTAACGAGGTAGAACTAGGTATAGAGATACCGATGATCAAACCTCGGATAAGTAGAGTATCGCGTGACAAAGGGAATAGGTTTCGTATGTAAATGGTTCTATCGATCACAAAGTCATCGTTGAGTATGTGGGAACCATTATGGATCTCCAGATCCCACTGATGGTTATTGATCGGAGAGGTGTCTCCATCATGTCTGCATATTCACGAACCGTAGGGTGACACACTTAAGGTTCGAAGTTGTTTTAAGTAGATATGGAATGTGCTTTGGAGACCGAATGTTGTTCGGAGTCTCGGATTGGATCCGGGACATCACGAGGAGATCCGGAATTGTCCGGAGAATAAGATTCATATATTGGGGATCATTTTCTGAGTTAGGAAATGTTCCGGAGTATTTGTATGAGGATTCTAGAAGGTTTCGGAATGTTCCGGAAGGTTCTGGAAGGTTTCTTGGAGTTTGCTTGAAAACCAAGAAAGGGATCAAGGAGTCCTTGTGGGGCAAGACAAGGAGTCGTGGGGGAGGAGGACTCCTCCCCCCTCCCCAATCCGCCGGACAAGGAGGGAGGGGAGTCCTAGTCCCCTTCCCATGGCGCCTCCCCCTTTAAATAGAGGGGTGGGGGCGCCACCCCCTGGCCCTCCTCCACTACTCCAATCCTAGCCGCCTCTCTCCTCTTCCTTTGTTCTGCTCAGGCTTAGGCGAAGCCCTGCAGAATTCTCTACTCCACCACCACCACCACGCCGTCGTGCTGCTGGGATTCCGTGGAGAAGATCTACTACCTCCGCTGCTCACTAGAACGAGGAGAGGAAGGTCTGCTTCGACTCCGTACGTGTGACCGACTACGGAAGCGCTGCCGGAACGCGGCGCTGGAAGGATCATCCACACGATCTTGAGATCGGCAAGTGATCGACTACATCAACCACGAGATCCAATCTCGTAACGCTTTCGGATCTACAAGGGTTAGTACAGATCTATCTCGTTGCACATGTCTAATAGATTAGATCTTGGATTTTATCTAGATTAGATCTGGGTTTTGTTCGTTCTTGCGGTAGAAATTTTTTGTTTTCCATGCTACGAACCCATCACTTTCGTGGTCATGACTACTTGGTTCTTGGAAAGTTTATTCTTATTTTTCTGTGCTTACTGAGGAGTGGGTTTTCTGAAGTGTGATTTCACGTGGTGTTTCATAGAGTAGAACCTCGGCAAACGAGTGTCGGGTGTTTGGGTACAATGTGTTCGCCAGTGAACCTACTTTGGAGTGTAAGCAGTCCAATGTTCTTGGATTGTCATGTAAATCTTTCAAGAACTTAAGTGATTTCTGGGAAGAAAGCATATACCCCTGGATTATTTTATGCCCTGGATTTATATGATCAACCAATTCAGTGAGGATGGGAGAAATAACTCCTAGCTTTGACAACCATGCAGCCATACCAAAGTAATTTTCTGTTTGTTAGTCCCCTTGTAGGTCTGGGAAGCGTAGTTGTATTTTTTTCTAGTTTGGTACCTCTCTTGGACTAGAATAGTGTTTCTTCTTTCTATACAGAGGGAGACTTGTCATCACATATCCCATAAGTCTTGCCAATCCTTATGCTCGTCTTTTCAGTAGTGTGGTGAAATGCTTCTCTTAACCATTTCTTGGAGGAACGGTGGATTAATTCTTGTAGTGGCCTTGTGGATTGATCAAATGGGGCCTTATCTCGAACTCATGTCTGTGCCCATAAAATCTTTTTGCAATGCTAAGTGAGGATGCCCGAGTGTTAGGTTACGTGATTCATCTTTCTACATACAAGTTTAATGGTTCGAGTGCGGGATGGATTGGCCCCCATGCCTATTACTCTTACTATTTTCTTTGTTACGTTGGACGGGTGATCAATGTGTGTATTTCTCTTAATTGAGACTTGAGAGTGTCGCCGTGCTTTAGCCCAAAACATATACTGGATTAGTGTCCCTGTAGTGGAAATGGCACTTGCTTGCCAAGCGTAGGAGAAACAGTGAGAATGAGTTTTAGTGTGTTCTTCAATATCTATATTTTAGGAGTCTTGACATTGTAGCCTCGTGAGTTTGTCCCGCTAGACCTAGTGGTGCATTGTGTGTAGTGTTTGAAGCTCACCTATGGAGGTTTGGTTGAGAAGCTTTAAGTGTTGATTACGAGTGATCTATGTGCTAGAAAATCTCGTAAGGTTGAACGGCTATTGATTCGGCAGAGATGCCAAAACTTTTTGAGTTTTGAGGAAGGTTGCCGTCGTATAAAGGGTGCACCACTGAGGTCGAAGCATGATGTTTTACCGGCATGCATATGGGCAGTCTGAAGACACAAATAAGAATTTGAAAGACTTGTTGATGTCGTATATCATTCTTTTGCAAAGGGGTTGGGAGGGGGATATAACGCCTGATCTGCAGAACGTTTTCCCTAGTTCACACAGTCAAACCAACAAACTACATGACATCTGCAGAACGCCTGACCTACATTCTTTTGAAAGGCCGTTAGGAGGATCTTTTGCCACAATAGAATTTTTCTATAATATAAGCTCGACAACATTGCCTTTTTAGGACTTGTATGGGATAAGATTTAGATCTGTTCATGGTTTAGATGTGGACGAGGAGTTAGTGGTGCCACCAAATTTTGTTCAACAAACCACAAGGAGGATTGCCGAGAGTAGGCAACATATGCTACCAGCGATAGTAGGAAAAAAACTATGCCCATCACAAGAGCTGAAATTGGACCGTCATATATGTGATGTTGTGCTTCTTGTAATCGCCTACGAAAGGGTGTTGTAAGATTTTACTAGACCATAAAGCACGCGTTGCCACACCCGTCCATCTTAAGGTTAAAGCAATAGATATATATGATAGAATTTATTCAACAAACGAAAACATGCAACTAAATAGATTAAAAGGCAACAAAAGAAATATTCTAGTAAGCAAGTTGTTGATGATTGATCTTTGAAATTTGGCTAACTCTTACATCTAATCGCAAATACACCTGGTATTTTTTCACGAAGGTTGGACAATGCGGCAGTTATGACCTTCAAACTTGGACATAAAATATTTAGTAAGAATTCTAATATCTTCAAACTAAATTCTCATGGGAAGAATGCATGAGACAGATGCGTGCATTTATCACGCCTGTCCCTTTTCATACACTGATAGTCGTCCTTATTTTGTGTGTGCTTTTACCAAGATTTACTCTAAATATATAAAGAATATTGGTACAAAATTAGCATCATTGAAAAGTGTGTTTCAATACGAATCCAACAATACTAATTTTACAGAATATAATCAAATATGAGTTGCTCTATTTATTTGGTCAAACTTTGCTTTGTAACACGTGTGCGCCTTATTACTTGAAACGGAGTCAGTAGTACTTTTCGCAAATATAAGGGCTACAAGACATGGGGTTCCAAAATTTCGAATAATATACTGTTGTGACTGGTTAACTCGCATACATGTAGTAGCAAAAATAAGCCTAGCAAGCCAGCATTTGATCAGGCTGAGAGTTTAGCAACCCACACCGAAGGTACTTTCCTTTCTTGAAGAGCACACATTTTCTAGAAAAGGGATCAATGAAAATTATGATTAGTCAAGAAAAGGAACAGCTAGAGAAACCGTCCCACATCCCACGATTCAACCAAAGTCATAGGTCAATAGCTCACATGCATGAGAACAAGCACCTCCATGTAAGAATTCAATGCATAAAAAAATAAAAAATGCAAGTTGGAAGCAACATTCTGCACAAGTAACCATATGACACAGGTTGTTTCCATATCTATTTAAGAAACAGCGTACAAAACTTTCAGCAACTTGCTTAACAATTATTTTTGACAATGGGTTGGGGGTGAGGGGTGAAAAAGGACTGCAGTTATAGCAACTCATTCAGGCTTGAAAAAATCCACTGAAGAGGATACTTGTGACTGTCCTAAAATATTTTTGAAGCCTCTTTCCTTTGGTACAATTTCTCACTAAAGAAGACAATCATACAGTTAGCATGATAGACATGCCTGGAGCCCAATAAGATTATAAGATAATTGGATCATTTACAATAGCCATACATATATTGTAGAATTGTGTAAGAAACTTTTGGAACCAGCAATACTTAGAGCAAAAAACCATTTGCGTAAGAGGAATAAGAATCAGTCTCGTGCCTTCCTTGGAACATTTGTTACCTAAAAGCTTGGAACATTCCCATAGCTGGCCTTCTAAAGGTGAGAAGGCAATGTCTCAATTTGTACTCCTACCGAAGAACACATTCTTACAATATGCTAGCAGAAACAAACCATGTAGGAGGACAATTTTATAACCATAAGAGCGGAGAATTACAGAGAGCAACGTGCAGAGAGATAAAGAAAGGTGAGCAGGTAGGACCAGTGAGGCAGTGTCGTGTTCTCTTGCGTTGGCAAGGTGCAGGCTTCATTATCCTTCTTTGTGACCGCCAACTATCGAAAAAGATGGCCACACAGGCTTCTCGATGCCAAGGCCAATGACCTCGGTGTAAGGTCCTCCCCTCGGGTTGCCTTGCCTTGCTGCCAGGTGATTTTTTATTTATGTTTCTTCTATCTGTCAGATGACATCAATACATGGATAATCATTGACATTTTGTTGAATACTTGAATCTTGACCCTCAAGATCAAACCACAGGAAGGGAGTAAGTCCAACATACCTGTCGGATCTGCACCAGCGCATGAATCAAATCCATTGAAAATTCTTGTTACATACCTTACCGAGATGGAAGTCACTAGCTCACTGCAGTCTCACGGTGGTCATCCCCGCCGCCGCCATGCTCAAACCTGGGTATGCCGAGGTAGTGCTTTGACTACCTCGCCACACACACATCCACAACTGCCTTGAGCCCCTTCGCACCCACCGTCTACGTTGCCTCGCCATCGACCGTGACTCCGTGAGTGAGACTGTGAGAGCTACGGTGCTCGAGGTACAATTATCATCTCCCATGAGAGAGAAGCCAAAATATGAGGAGGAGGAGGAGAAGAGTCCCTTCGTTAATTGATCTTTCAATCGCTTGCAAGTTGCAAAAAGCTCTGCAATAGTGGCGACGCTTTGCCCCTCTCTACCGCACTAGGTACGAATGCTAGAGCACGTTTTTAGTCGAATGCAAGGAGACCACGTGGACAGACAACACCCGAAGTGGACCGGATGGTGAGCAATCGGCCTGTTTCAAGCAACTTCTTGCCCACGGAACTCCCAGATCGGCTTGGAGAGAAGCAACCCATGTAATGTTGGGCTGACTCTTGACGTGAACTAACAGCGGGAATCAGTTCCAACAATGTTTGGGCGACCTGGGACGATCTGGTGCGTTGAATAAATGCATCCGATGGTCCGTAGTGTCAAATCGCTGCGGGAGGCCCTAGGTGGCTGTGTTTTACTATTTTTTAATGAGAAAGCTTAGTCCATGGTACGTTGAACCCTTCAAGATAGTGACACGACTTGGAAAGTTAGCATATAGTCTTGGGTTACCGAGTCAGTTAAAGGTGTGCGTAATGTATTCTACGTCTCGATCCGAGAAAGTACTTTCGAGATCTAGAACGATAGATGACATTGGAATCGATTAGGATTGAATAAGATTTGGTTTTTGAGGCTCGTCCAGGAAGGATTTTGAAAGTGGCTGGTAGAGTACGCTCAAGTTTGTCAAGGTCCTTTGGACAAATCTAACGGAGCGAGAACCAACGTGGGAAATTGAATCAAAGATGCAAGAGAAATATCCTGACCTATTTACACCTGTGATAATTTTTTATTAAATTTCGGTTATTCTTGGATCCAGCATGGAGTAAGAATTCGGGGGCGAATTCCACTAAACGGGTGGAGAATGTAATATCCCAAATTTTCTAAATGTTAATTTTGGGATTATTTTAGTTTACCAAAAATTGAATTGTTGAACCATAAACGTTATGAAAAATCCAAGACCATGATTGGGTTCGTCTCGTTGAGCTGATAAAAAATAAGTATAAGTTTATCCGCATTGGAGTTCAGATGAATATTTGGAGATTCGGAAATTTCAGGATTTAAAGTATAGGTACAGACTTTGTTTCCGAGTAGAAAAAAAAATAATAAAAAAGAACCCACGAACTAGACCCAGACTTCAACCTGAACCAAACATACCTAGACGCCGCCGCCACATCGCCTAGGGTTCCGCAGTTGTGCGCCACCGGTAGCTGCTCCGGTGTGAGCATGCCTGGTCGTCGTCGCCTGTATTAGCTCGACCCCCTCTTCCATCACTGTTTATTGCCATGTACCCGAGTCTTTCTGCCGGTCACCACCTATTAGTTTTTGTTCGAATTGGAGACTTGTCCGCACCTAGTTCAATCGCCTGGTAAATTGTGGTACGAGTCTTGCAGTCAGCTATACTGGATTTGGAAACCAAGCTGCTATTCATCCTATTTCCAATCTGTAGCCAATTCTAGTATGTGCGGCTCTTATCTTGATTAGATGGTTGGCGCGGGTTGTGCTGAAACAAAATTTGCCTATTTCATGGAAGGATTCCGATGTGCACGTGCTACTGTTATGTTGTAGTTTGATACATGAAGGTTACTTTGTTAGTTGAAGAATGCTAGGAAATTAATTGATCAATTTCAGAGCGAGCTGCTGATAGTTACTACAGATGGGCTCGATGGAGTATGTTTAGGTTCAGCTCCTGGACATAATTAGAATTAAGACTACCACTATAATTTAGGCTGTTTCACTCCAAAATAGTTTCTAAAACTCTTTTACCTTCAGGTTTTGAATACACGGTGATGGGTAGTTCTTCAGCCCGAACGTCCATTCTAAGACAAGTGCATGACATATACCTTTGTGTTATGGTTGCCATCTCTGAATTGTTGGTTGTGTGATGTTGGTTCTTTCTCTGGTGTTCATGTCTTAAAATGTTGTTGAAAAGTTTATTTTAAGCTAGGACGGTGAATAAGTTACAGTTAACTATTCTAGAGCGGACGGTGATTTAAGTTATTATGTAACTCCGGTGAACTTGAGCTAGGTCGGTGACAATTCACTTGATTAAGTATTCCGCAAGTTTGATGAGAAAGTTAACAGTGAATATTCTGGAATGCTCGTACCGTAAAGTATAAGATGCATAATGGTATTTTTGGTTATCCTTCAGAACGAGTATTGGATTTTGTATGTTGTTGATTCGGTTCTGAACTTGTACTTGCTGAGTATATTTTTTACTCACTCTTGCATTTTCTTTGGTTTTTATTAGGATTTCAGGTAATCGGTGTAGCGGCATGCATGGGAGGGAGTAGTTCGCCACCACTTTGGCGCACACATCAATACTACATATCATAAAACATCACATAATTCGTAGTTTACCATTATTACTTTATCATAATTTGTGGAGTCATTTGCATGTCCTTGTGAGCCTTTGGTCGCTCTAGCTTTAGTATTTTGGGTCATGGAATGATTATGCACTACATGAACTGTGTGGATGATTTTATATATGGTTGTTACTGGATATATCCCTTATACTGTGTTTTGCCGGTCGTGGATGTTCTTTGAAACAAAGGAGGTGCGGCCGAAGTTTTGGATTGTCATTCATTTTTCGTAGAAATTTAAGATGTGCGGTAGCACTGCCAGATAGATAGAAATATCGGGTGTTACACGGTCCTAGGATGCTCCATATCCCAGCTGGGGGAATGGGCCCTCCCTTTCTTCAAACTCCTGAAAAAGTCAGGGCCCGTGGAATGGACCCTAGAGGCGGAGGCTGCATTTCAAGACTTGAAATGGTACCTAACCTCCCCTGCGGTCCTAGTGGCTCCCAAACCTGGGGAGCCTCTATTGTTGTACGTCGCTGCCACCACTCTAGTGGTCAGCACCGTTCTTATCTTGGAAAGGAAAGGAGATGAATCGAGAGTCATCGCCAAGGGCCCCAGTCAGCGGACCGAGCTAGGCACACCTCCTACACTCGTCGAGTCAGGAAGCGACCCTGGATGTTCGGAAGCGCCCCTTCCCGATCCTGGCGAGGTGGAGCCCGTGGAAGGAGATGGCCAGGGCATCATCGCTGAGCCCCAGTTCAAGGACCAAGCCAGGCACACCTCTTGTACTCTGTGAGTTAGGAAGCGACCCTGGATGCTCAAATGCACCTCCTCCCAGGCCCTACAACTCGAGCACTGAGGAGCAGCAAGAGCCCCCAAAAATCGTAAGGAGTAGTGCCCCGTGTACGTTGTCAGCACCGTGTTGCGCGATGCGTGTGTCCGTTATCCCACCCTCGAGAAACTCCTGCTCGACATTATCATCGCATCGAGGAAGCTTCATCATTACTTCGAGGCCTATCGGGTTACCGTAGTGACCAAGCACTCCTTGGAGCGTATGATGCGCAACAGATAATCTATGGGGTGTCTGGCAGAATGGGCGATGGAGCTATCATGCTTCTATCTTCATTTCTCTCACACCCAAACCATCAAGAGCTCAGTCTTGGCCGAGTTAGTCGCTGAGTGGACTCCCACACTGGAGGACGAGGAGGAAGCTACCTCCTCCCTTCCCAAGAATGCCGACCCATGCAATTGGACCATATACTTCGACGTTTCCTACTCCATTGACGGATCGGGGGCTGGCGTGCTCCTAGTATCACCAACTAGGACCAACTAAACTATGTTGTCCACATGCTCTCTCACGGAGAGCATTTGACTAACAATACCACCGAATATGAAGGCCTACTCACCGGCCTCAGGATTGCGAGATACTTGGAAATCAAGCGCCTAGTCATTCGCGGAGACTCAAAGGTTGTCGTCAATCAGGTCAACAAAGATTATGATTCCCCACAACTGGTCCCCTACGTCTAAGAACTCAGAAAGTTGGATGAGCACTTTGATGGGCTTCAGATGGAGCACATCCCTCGCGGCTCCAACACCGTTGCCGACGAGCTATCAAAGATCGCGTCTTCCAGGGGATGCGTACCCCCGGAAGTCCTCATGGAGTGGCTACTCAAGCCCTCCGTCAAGATACCATGGGGTGAGCCCTCGGCGCCATACATTGTATGCAAAGCGATGGTTACAGAGTTGTGTGTCCCCAGACAAGAAGCAGGCACAGAACCCTGATACCTTCGATCCAGATTTATGGATGTAGTATAGTAGCGTTTTCCCTAGTATACCTAGGTTTAATCAAACCTTGGCAAACAATGCTAAAAGGAAATTAATAAGGCATGTCTACAAGAATTGTTTGTTCATTTTACCTTCATTTACCACACCTTTCTAGTTTACTTTAGAACGTGGGTTGTTTCAATGGATGGAGATAGGCTAGGGTTGAAGATTCACCTGCAGCTGCACATCATACGGGATAAATATAGTAATACACATATTCATGTGTAATGATTTAATATAGGTAAAATTTGTGGGCAACACATCCTAATATACTAGAGCCCCTACTAGTCATAGGCATAGCAATAGTCTTTTTATCCAACCATTGCAACCGCGAAGTACCAGGCTACAACAATTATTAAGTGAAACAAAAACGTGATGTTGCTGTTCTTCCCTAATGGATCGCTAAACAAAGACCGTACTCCCCTTTCTTTCACTAGGTTTTCTATAAGAACGTCACTCACCAAGTATCTCACCTCAAGCCTTTATCAATCTCTGGGATCTTGGGTACCTACAAGTCCATAGATCGAGACAAGAGACAAAGAAACAAAGATACAAATCTCTATTCAATCAATACACAATAATCCCATAGATGAGATGCCAATAATCGCTGTGAGGTTTCACCCCAACCCGCAGCCCGTGAGGACTACTCAGTCATAACAATAATACCAAGGATAGAAAACATTGCGCAAAATACTTAGTTTGAAATCAAATATTCTTACAATGGTTGTCGAATCACAAGGAGATCTCAAGTACAAGCTAATGGCTAAGGCTATGGAGAGGATGGAGGGTGGAGAGGATGAACTATGGTGGTGGATCTCCTTTGGTGGGTTTGTGATGCAATCTGAGAATGGCGACCCTCTACGCGGTGGCTAGGACCTCAAAATATATAGGCACCTTCACGAAAGTCGTAGGGTTTGACGAGACGAAGCCAATGCCACATTGTACGGATGGACCATACAGGCGGGCCTTGCCTGTTCAAGTGGTTGTTAAAGCCTCTGTCGACTGGTTTTTACTCTAGGATTGCTAGGCCTTGTATACTTCCTCAAAGTCTTCATTAATAACTCCTGATTTTGCCTTAAAAGCATGATTTCTTGCACAACACAATTCAAAGCAAGGGATTGCGCATCTTTGCAATAATTAGTCATCAGTAGCAAGGATAGAGACATTCTCGGTCAATTATGTGACTAAAAATGTAGTTTAAACGCGGAGAAAGATGGCTATTTTCACATCCATCAACTTCCCCAAAGCTCAAACCTTGATCGTCCTTGAGCAAGAAAACAACAAAACCTTGAAGAACTCAACGTTTAAACTGAAACAACGAGAGTATGAATTCACTTACATTTGGTAGTCATATGCATCCAACACTTCTTCATTTGAAAGGCTCATCAAAGTTAGGGAGATGACAAGAATAATATACGAGTTTCGTTAACTTAAAACAATCAAAGTAGAGTTAAATATAAGTATGAATAACTAGAGGTGTAACAATCAATCCAATTCCTCTAGTTAACTCTCAGCCTGCCAAGGAACACTAGAATATTTTATAATAGAAGAATTAAATAAGAGATATCATGTCCTAAGTAACATAACAGTGAAGTGTCTTATTGACACCCACATCAGTAAATCAAGACTATCAAAACACTACTATTCTAATCATTGTATTTCAAGAAAATTCATAGAGTAGTAACAAGACCATGCCACAGACTGGTTTGTGTGGATCTTTATTTTTCAAGGATAATTCTCAACAAGGATCATTGAGTGATTCTTTTAATAATGGTTTGCACATCCTTGAAGAGTACCAATACTTTTTCCCATTACGGTGACAAGTGCCACCCATGTCGTCAACTCATAGCTGAAATCAGGGGTTGTACCATCGGTCGTTCGTAGGCTAGCGGAGTTGTTGGCATCCAAAGTTCTGCATCAAAAACATATAGTCTTTTTAAATAGTATCACATTTTTAATCCACAAGATTAGCTTTGGCATGAATCACAATTACCACTAGACTTCATTTCAATCAAACAACTCCTTTCAGGAGTGTTGTCAAGTCTATCAAAACATCTATGTGGTTAAGTATCTTCAAAGGTATACTTTTAAGACAATTACTCATCACACAAGTCATAATTTAAATGCTTTTCTTGTTGTAATTGTTTGGCAGTATTATTTCCAAGGAAAGACTCTGCTAACTACAAGAACTAGAGAAAAAGCTTCCACAACTAATTACTCATGGAAATAAAAAGCTTTACTCTAACTATTTTGAATTATTCCCACAAGCATAACATCTTAGCAAATCAACTAACTAAGATGAACAATTCAAGCTTCTAAAATGGGAGACATATAGGACATACCTCTCATGAGTGACTTCATATTTCTCTTCCTTATGGGGATGTGTTCCTTCAAAACTCAAGTCAAAATCACTCTCATAATAGTATTGAAGCAAAGAGGCAATAGGCAAATCCACTTTCGCGAAAAAAGGATAAAAGGAAAAATCTTTTTGTATTTTGGAGGATGGGCACTAAAGAATATAAAAGCTTGCGACCAAGCAAGAAACTAAGAAAATAAAAACATACAAAAAATATGAAAAACAAAAGAAAAAGCGAAGTATTGGAACAAACCAACACGAGTGTTTCAAATCTCACAAGGAGCTAAAGTACAACCTCATCATTACACAAATATAAATGTTGGGGGACACATACCCAAGCTTGATCGTTTCGCGGCAGTGGGAAGTGATTCTTCGGATAGTGTTTATTTAATGCGGTGAACTCGATGCACATCCACAGCTCTTTAGTGTTTTTCTTTGGGACTCATACGTTGCTAACGTATCCATAATTTTTGATGTTCCATGCTTGGTTTTTATCTACTTTCTTATGTTTTGTCCACACTTTGGAGATACACGCACAGTTGCTTCTGGATTGTTGAGGATGTTTGACAGAGGTGCTTCATTGACCACTATGATCGGATGTTCCGAAAAATAATGGCGTAACTTTTGTGTTGTCATAAATACTCCATATGCTAATTTTTGGTAATGCGTGTACCTTTGATTGGATGGTGAGAGAACTTCACTCAAGAAATAAGCTGGCCTCTGAACACCATGGGTTTTTCCTTCTTCGTGTCGCTCCATGACCAGGACCGTTCTAACCACCTAATTTGTGGCGGCAATGTAAAGAAGCAGTGGCTCTTTTTCTCATGGAGACACGACGACAGGGGGCGTCGAAAGTGTCTTTTTGAGGTCTTCAAAAGCACGCTGAGATTCTTCGGTCCATTCGAACTTATCTGACTTCCTCATTAGAGCGTCAAATGGTAGTGCTTTTTCTCCTAGTCGAGCAATGAAGCGGATGAGTGCTGCCACTCTCCCGGCCAACTGTTGTACACCTCGTAGATTTGTTGGTTTTTTCATTATCAAAATTGCCTGTATTTTCTCAGGATTGACTTCGA
The DNA here is from genome assembly GCA_910589775.1 of Avena eriantha. Classification (NCBI taxonomy): domain Eukaryota; kingdom Viridiplantae; phylum Streptophyta; class Magnoliopsida; order Poales; family Poaceae; genus Avena; species Avena eriantha. The sequence goes on from OU342743.1 coordinate 566,910,121, forward strand.
TTCCTGTTGCTAATACCAGATATCCGAGGAGTTGCCCTACTGGGACTCCAAAGGAACACTTTGTCGGGTTTAATTTGATGCAATACTTATCAATATTTTTGAATGTTTCTTTGAGATACTTGATAAGTGATGATTCTCACTTTGTTGTGACAATTACATCATCAATGTATACTTGTACGTTTGTGCCCATTTGGCTTCCCAGGCAATTCTGCATCATCCATTGATATGTTGCTCCGGCGTTCTTGAGGCCAAAGGGCATTGTTGTGTAACAAAATACACCATAAGGTGTAATGAATGTTGTTTTCTCCTGATCTTCCTCCTTCATCCGAATCTGGTGGTATCCTAAATATGCATCCAAAAAGGAAAGATGCTCGCATCTCGCAGTTGTATCGATTATTTGATCGATTTGCGGCAATTGGAAGTGATCCTTCGGACAGTGTTTATTTAATGCGGTGAACTCGATGCACATCCGCAGCTCTTTGGTGTTTTTCTTTGGGACTGATACGTTGCTAACGTATCCATAATTTTTGATGTTCCATTCTTGGTTTTTATCTACTTTCTTATGTTTTGTCCACACTTTGGGGTGGTGTGGCCGCCTAGGGAACCTCCTCGACCTCCCCTTTCTCCTATAAGATGCCTCCGATACAGAAACCCTAATTACCTGATCAAAATTCCATGAAAGAGTCTGTAGCCGCCGTCATCTCCATCCCTAGATCTAGAGGGATCTGAAGCTCTTCCCGGCACCCTGCCGGAGGGGAGGATTCACCCTGGAGGCCTTCTTAATCATCATGCAAGCCTCTGGTGTGAAGCGTGAGTAGTTCATCCTTGGACTACGGGCCCATGTAGTAGCTAGATGGTTGGTTCTTCTCCTTTGTGCTACCATGTTTAGATCTTGTGAGCTCCGTTCATGATCAAGATCATCTATTTGTAATCCTACATGTTGTGTTTGCGGGGATCCGATGGATATTGAGATGCTATTTCAGATTGATTATTGATTCTATCATGTCTTTGTTATTTGTGATCTTGCATGCTTTCTGTTGTTAGTAGCTATCTTGGCCAAGTAGATTATAGCAACTCCAAGAGTTAGTATTTATGCTCTATAGTGGGTTCATGCCTATAGTCATCTGGGGAAGTGACAGAAATCTCTAAGGTACTAGATGTGTTGTTGATACTAGGGAGAAAACAACAATCCTTTGTTCATAGAACAATCGTATTGTTTACTTTACACGCAATGCGTAATGCAATTATCTGTTGCTTGCAACTTAATACTGGAGGGGGTTCGGATGATAACCTAAAGGTGGATTATTAGTCATAGATGCAATTGTATTACAGTCTATGTATAATGTTCTAATGCCCAATCAAATCTCAAAGGAGTCAAGATGATTAGTATATGCATGTATGCTTTCTCGATGTTTGCCAATTGCCCCGCTGTAATTTGTTCACCCAACATGTCATCTATCTTAAGGAGAGCCACCACTAGTGAACTATGGACCCCGGTCCTTTCTTTTACCATCAATCTACAACTGTTTACTCTTTGCAAGCTTTTACTTTCTTCCACACAATACGTTTAATCCTGTGTTTTCAGCAAAACCGGTGAGATTGACAACCTCACTATAAGTTGGGGGCAAAGTTCTGTGGTTGTGTTGTGTAGGATTCCAAGTTGGAACAACACCTTGGAGGTGTTTACTTGCTCCTACTGGTTCGATAACCTTGGTTTTATAACTGAGGGAAACTTACTGCTGTGCTCATCATACCTTCCTCTTGGGGTTTCCCAGCGAGCTCGACATCAATCTTGAGCCAACAAGTATTTTTCTGGCGTCGTTGCCGGGGAGTCAAGGACATCTTCACAAGGGGAGTCCCTCATAACCAATCTCTTTACTTTGTTTTATTTGTTTTTCTTAGTTTATTTCTGCTTTGTTTGCTTGTTTCTTTATAAAAACACAAAAAATTAGTTATACCACTTTGCTTTCTTTATTAAAAACACAAAAAAATATTATTAGTTCCTATCTTAAGTTGCCATTATGTCTAGCATTGCTCTAATAACTATGTCACCTGAGGAAATGATTTTCACATTTAAACAAGGAATTGAAGAGAGTTTCAAATAAGCTTGGTCTAGAATCTCTGATCTACATGAAAAAACTGAATCTAAAATGACTCAAAGCTTGTTCCTTAGCAGTTTTTACCTTGGAATTGCTCTTTGCTATAGATATGCTTTGGATGCTGTAGTGGGAGGAGATTTCCTCCAATGCAATGAGGATGATGCTTTTAATGCCATAAAGAAGTTGGGATTTACTTACAACTTGCCTAGCAAAACTAATTCTTCCTTTATAAACATATTTGCTAGATTGAACACTCTTGGGACCAGCACTGCTAGTTCAAAAGATTGCTATAATACACTTAGAGAGCATCATGACTATGTTCCAATAAACTCTTAACCCTCAAAATGGCTTCCCACAGTAAAGATTGTTATAAACAATGAAACTTTTCATGCTCGCAGTGATATCATATTTGAATTTTGTCTTATGCCTAAAAATATCTATGAATCTTTGAATCTTTGGGGATTTTCTGAAGGAGGAGAAGAAATATTTGATACGTTGCAAACGTATCTATAATTTTTGATGTTCCATGCTTGTTTTATATCTACTTTCTTATGTTTTGTCCACACTTTGGAGTATTTTTATACACTTTCTTGGACTAACCTATTAACAAGATGACATAGTGCCAGTTGCCTGTTTTCTGCTGTTTTTGGTTCCAGGAAGTCAGAAAATGAATATTCTCGGAATTGGACCGGACAAAAGCCAAAGTCGTTATTTTCCCGGAAGACTCACGAAGCCAGAAGGAGAGACGAAGGGGGCCATAGGGTGGCCACACTACCCCTGGGCATGGGTCCCCTGGCCGCGCTAGGGCATGGTGTGGCCCCGCCTGGCCAGCCATCGACCTTGCCCCTTCGCCTATAAAATCCTCCCGATGCAAAAACCCTAAAGAGTCAATCAGAAATCCACGAAAAGTTCTACAGCGCCACCGCCACCGAAGGGGAGATTTGGGGGACAAAAAGTCTCTGTTCCGGCACCCTGCCGGGATGGGGAAGTGCCCCCGGAGCCATCTCCATTGATCTCCACCACCATCTCCATCGCCATTGCTTATTCCCATGATGAGGAGGGAGTAGTTCTTCCTCGAGGCTAAGGGTTCTACCAGTAGCTATGTGTTCATCTCTCTCTCTATGCGTGATCATATTATGATCATGAGCTTTGTAATCAAGTAGATCTACTTTGCTACTCAAGTGCTTTAATAGATCTCTGCACTCCCCATGTGTGTGAAAGTGACAGCGTGTACACCATGGTGGCACTTAGGCTAGAGATTACAAATACTTGTTATGAGTTATATTTGGAGTTGGATGTCTATATGAAATTGTGGTGTTTGTTGGAACCATCTAGTGCTCAAGGTGACAGTGTGGGGTTATCTAGATGGGGAAAGAGAACTTTGAGGTGTGCTGTTATAGCCCTACCATGGATTAGAGTGTCCAACCGGAGAGTAGTTAAGAGTAGTATCATGAAGAGAAGATATTTATATGAGAGTGTTCACTAGCGAATGTATGATCCCTAGGCCTTGATTCTAAGCATTGAAACACCGTTTGCAATTAGATCTATTACATGTTTGCTTGCTTCCATCTTTATTTCAGTTTGCCTTTAGTCTTTTCCACGCCATCAAGCTATTTTCTAGCACAATTACCACTTATAATTATCTATACCACTTGTATTTCACTATCTCTTCGCCGAAATAGTGCACCTATACACCTGACAAGTGTATTAGGTGTGTTGGGGACACAAGAGACTTCTTGTATCTTGATTGCAGGGTTGCTTGAGAGGGGATACCTTTGACCACTTCCTCCCTAAGTTCGATAAACCTTGGGTAATCTACTTAAGGGAAAACTTGCTGCTGTTCTACAAACCTCTGCACTTGGAGGACCAACTACTGTCTACAAGAATAGAAGTGCGAAGACATCAATATTTATTGCTAATAATGCCACAATATCACCAATTGGAATATCTAAAGGAGTGTTTACAAAAATCCTAGGGAAAATGGTTTCTACCGATTATCTTGTTATTGAATGTGTAGAAAAAGGACAAATCACACTTGGAAGATCCCTATTGAAACTCCTTGGAGCAATAATAGATGTGGAAAAGGGCACCATGCACTTTGCTTCTCCACCAGACAATCATATGTTCCCCAAGGTTAAGAATAAAAGTAAGAGAGTTAAGAGCATGAAATTTGGTTTTAATGCTTCTTTATTTGAGAACACTTGATTTTTTCTTGCTTCTTATGCCTAACTTAAAGGCGTTAAAGAAAAGTACTTATTGGGAGATAACCCAAAAGTTTTAGATGAGTCTTGGAAGTTATTGCTTCAACAATAACTGCTCCTTATACTTTTTATTTGCTTTTTGTGCCAAGAGTAACCTCTAATGAGAGAGAAGTAATGATTGGGAAAGTTGCTGTCCCGAAATAGATTTTTGTGTTTAACCGTAAAAATTCGCGTAAAATCTCTATACATCGTTTTGAGGCGTGAATTTTTGTGCTTCTGCCCCAAGATGTTATCTAACGTTCATTAGTTCAACACTTTTTGATTTGAGAAACAGAAGCTCTTCGAAAAAATTAGTTTTTACCTGCTGGTCTGTTTTGACAGATTTCTGCCATTATTTGCATTTGCTTCTTGTTGGTTCCTTTTTGAGTTCTCTTTGGGGAATTGAGATTTTTGAGGGAAGTGCTTCAGTAGCTTGTGTTTTAATGGTGTTGAAACTGAACCTAAAGACTTATTATCTTGAGTGCACTAATGTTGCTAATAAAGATTGTGTGAAGTTTTGTATGAAGGAAAAATTTCAGGTGTATGGAGAGAATGATGTAATGAGATGAAGAATGGACTAAAGCTCAAGCTTGGGGATGCCACCCTGTGTCACCCCAAGAAATATTCAAGAGTTAAAAGCGTCAAAGCTTGGGGATGCCCAAGGCATCCCCTTCTTTACAATAAAAATCCTAGGTTTCTTCCAAACACTTCATTTTTATTGTTTCATGCACAGTTGTGTTGTTCTTGGAGTGTCTTCTTTTTTTTTGGTTTTTGTTTGCTTGGTTTTCTTAGTTTTATTGAATAAATTGGTTTGACCCCCTCTTCCATGCATTGGTTTTCAAATAGTTTGGTCTGGATTGGAAAAGAGTAGGAAAATTCATGCTTAAGTGGTAAAAAGGAGCTTGTTTTTGACTATGTCCTATGCTTTGTCATGCCATGCTTGATATTGTTTTGGCTTTATGCTTAGTGATCTTTGCTGTAGCATGACATGTTATAAATAATTGAGATTTCTTAATGTGCCTTGGAAGAATCATGCATTGTTTTAGCATATTAAAGCATAGTATTGTGGTATTCTCCTTTGATGCTTTATTTGGGTCGACTTGGCGCATGCTCACACCATGTTATGACTATCCCAAGTCACCATACCTTTATGATCCTTTAGTTTTCGACTTGTAATATCACTTTATGCTTTGATTAATGATGTTTTGTCGCTTTGCATGATTATAGCCATTATTGCTCTCTTAGTCGGTCGCACCCAGTCTTTTGTTAGCCTCCATAACCAAGTATGAGTTCCACTCATGCATCCAACTCCTAAAACCAAGTTATTCCAAAGAGTCCACCATACCTACCTATTAGCATTTGCTATTCCAAGTATATTCATGTTTTTATCTACCTTCCGAATTAAACTTGTTATGAGAAAACTAGTGATTAAAGCTCTCATGAACTTGATGGCACACTTTACTTTTCTTGCCCTTAATAAACTTGAATCATTATGTCGTCTATGTTGTATATGCTTGCACTTTTATGTTGGAGATTAGCAGAACCATGCTGTCATGGGGAACACTTTCAACATTGCACTTGTACTTTGTACCTAGTTGATATCATGCTCTTTTGTCTATGGATGTCGTCGGTGTGAAATGAAAGGGGAGCTTGTAAGTCCATGGAGTTATGTATGTGTGTTAGAGAAACACCTGGGCCGCCGGTCTAATCCATGCTGTCATGGTGGAAACCTGCAACGTAACCATAATGTGCTGTCTATGAAGCATTCTTCTTGTAAAAAGAGAGAGTCAGATATTGAGAAAAAGAGAAAAAGAAAAAAAGAGATATGAGAAAAGAGGTGACGAGGGTTTAACTCATCAATGCTCATTGTTATGGACTTGGGTTTTGGAGAAGGAGGAAGCGCTGGAAGCATCAATGGCTAGCAAACAAGCACACATGACGCAAGGTTTACCCAGGTTCAGGCCTCGTAGAGGTCCCTACTCCTGCTTGTCTGCTCTTGGAATTAACGAAGGAATCGAAGATTACAGGGGCGCGCAGATGCAATCTGGCGAGAGTTGTGGAAACTAGGGTTGCGTGTGTCCTCCTCGCCACCCCCTCCTGGCCTTTATATAGATAGGTCAGGTCTTGGGTAGCAGGTCGAGTCGGTTACAGATTAGGGTTTTTCCCTTTAAACTTTCTATCTTTAAACTTCTTCTTGTCTCGCAAGTCATCGATAGTCTGTGAGCCACTCGAAGTCTTCATTGGGCCGTGGCAATGCCGTGGGCTTCCACCGTACCTGGACCGTATATACCAAACTTGAGTACCTGCAGGGTATACCCATGTCAGTAGCCCCCGGGTGTCCAGTGGAATCGTAGATTCGACTAGGGACTTTATGAAGCCTTTCGAGTGCATGACTGAGTATTTTTTCGAGTATCCTGTCTATATCATAGGGATTGTTGATATGCGTGCCTGATTTAACTGATGTATAGGTATCATTTAACTGCCTTAGGGCAAAACAACGCAATCTACTCGAACTCGAGTCCCCGGACTCGAATTCGGAAAAGTGCTGGTGTAATTTGACTCCAGCCGTGGATGTCTTACAGGACTCGAATTCTAGTATAAGGGTGTGAGCACTCGACGCGTCCGTCAAGGCATGTTCATCGTACCTGTAGGCATGGATATATTTCTGATAGTGCGTAGCAAATGCGTTGCCAGGCCTTACTCAGCTCTTATCTTCACGCTGCAAGCGCGACATCCGAATTTTTTGTCCTTGCGGAGATGGTTCGGGTGACCCAGGAGACACAGTCTCTTTGTAGGGAAAAATACGAGGCGGTGTCGCCATAGACTTCAAGTGTGGATGTTATCAACACACAATACGACGTACAAATAATAATAGGGTGCGCGACCAGCGCTCCCTATGGGAGTAGCTCCCGAGTGCCTGGTTGAGTCGAAGACTCAGGCAGGGACTAAAGAACTTTCGCGAATACTGTCATCCTTTGTCTGCTTGTTTTCAGTCGAATTTGTTTTAGTGGATTTTGTTTCCGGCGCTCCCTATGGGAGTAACCCACAATCCATAGTCGAATCATAGATTCGAGTGGTTGGGTATGCTTTGAATGTCCATATTCCTGCATAAAAAGAAAATCGTAGCATGCACGACCAGCACTCCCTATGGGTGTAGCCCCCAAGTGCTTGGTGGAGTCGAAGACTCGAGCAAGGACTAAAGTAGTCGAAGTTTTGTAGTGCTCATCTTTGATGACATCAGTGCTGACGATGTGATGACCTCAGTTGCCCGCATGAGCGGCTTTGACGGGATGTGACGAGCGGTGGGTCCCATTTTCTGACCCTGACTTGACGGGGCGTGCGTAATCTTTCGTTTTAACTATGCCTCCTCGATTTCTGCGCGTAATGGAGGTAGTGGGGTATGGTTCGTGTTTTATCCTCTCCACATGTCGATCATGATGTGTGCCACGCATCCGATAGGGTTTCTGCTGGCCGTTGGATTGCATCCATAAGGGGGTTAAGTAGCAGCGCCACTGCGGTAATTTCCTATCTGCTCTTTCTCTACTTGTGATTCCAACGCGATTGCTTCTGCTCTCTGCTTCCTAGAGTTCGCCCCCTTTTTGCGGCACTGGACCAACTCCGCGTGTTTCCGAGCTATTTCCTCCACTCGCACCGCCACCGCAAGATGGAGAAGAAGAAAGGAGGCGCCGCCACTGGGTCTGCTGCCGCCACCGTCATCGCCAAGAAGAAAAGTGGCTCCGCCGCCGTGGGTACCAGCGCCGCTGGCGCCGACAAGAAGAAGGGTGCGGGCACCCGCGTCACCAATGGCGCTTGGCGTGCGTCCACCATCAAGGCTTCTGAGCTCCGTCTTCTGCGTCAAGATGGAGTTCTTCCTTGCACCGAAGACAATTCGCGAGTGCCTAGCAACGAGGTAACTCCGCGTCCTCCGTTCGGTTTCCGGGTGATGTTCCTCGCATTCATCATCCGTGGCCTGTCTCTGCCCCTGCATCCTTTTGTCAGGGGCCTTCTTTGTTTCTATGGGCTCCAGCTGCACCAGCTGACCCCAAACTCTCTCCTTCACATTGCATGCTATATCACGCTTTGCGAGTGCTGGCTCGGAGTCGAGCCACACTTTGGTCTCTTCAAGAGGATTTTCAAGCTGAAGCGCCAGTCAGCTTCTGGTTCGCTAGTCTACGACGTAGGCGGCTGCGGGATTCATGTCGACTCCTCTGCCACCTACTTCAATATCAAGCTCACGGCGTCCGTCTAAGGGTGGAGGGACAAGTGGTTCTACGTTCGCGACCAGAAGGCCGACGAACACTACGGACTCGCACCCTTCGATCCCGCGACGCCGTGCAAGAGGAGGCGCTCCTGGAAGAACGGAGTGATGCCCGGCGAGTCCGAGAGACAGAAGTGCTGTACAAGCGCGTCTGCGACCTCGAGAGTCGCATGGGTAAAGAAGAGGGAGGCGCCGCCCTCATTCGCACATGGTTGCGCCGTCGCATCCAGCCTATGCAGGCTAGAGTCCACCCCATGTTCCAATGGGCTGGTGCAGATGATGCGACTGGTGACCAAGTACACTGCCAGTGATGTTCTCCCCAGTGAACCAGTCGTGCCCCCCTTCGATGCCTCTAACCCTCCTCCTGAGGTAAGATTGTGCTACGAAGTAGCTTTATTTGTTGATTGCTTCTGAGTTCTTGGTGTATGCTGAATTGTGTTCTGTATGCAGGATTGGAAGGTATCTCCCAGTTTGCCCCTCTTCTTGAGGGGGTTATTCTGCGCGAAGTAGATGAAGAGGACGAGTCAGAATCGACCGTCCCACTTGAAGAGGAGGAGGACGCCCCTGAGTCCAGCAGTCCGGACACTCGCAAGCATTCGTGCAGCGAGGATTCGAATGCCTCGTCTCCATCGACTCTAGAAGGCCCAGCTGTTGGTGCGGAGTCGCCGATTCCTGCTGTTCCTGTAAGCTCCGTGGCGCCATTTGCTCGCAAGAAGATGCGGCTGCCAAAGGAGTCGTCGGAGTCGGAGGAGCAAACCTTCGATTTTGATAAATTTGACTGGTAAGTCTACAACTCTCATCTTGGTTCCTTTTGGAGTTGCATTTCCTGATGCTGGTTTGTGTTCCGTAGTCAACTGGCGTCATCGTCTTCTGGCGACGTCCAATTTTTGAAAGAATCTGGAGTCACGGATTCCAAGGCCAAGGAAGTAGCTGAGCGATCTTCTTCTCCTCCGTTGGTGGCCCACTATGGGCACAACTCATCGACTTCTGCACACGCTGTTGAGCACCAGATTGTTGCCCGGACGACTGGCAATCAACTTCGGAGTCTCTGGAGGAGCACGTATGTGTGACTTTTGCTTTTGCAGTTGAATTTGTGGTTCATGCTATCTGCTGATCCTTTATTTTTCTTGAGGTAGCTCATTGTGAAGGAAGCTGCTCGTTTGGTGGAGCAGGTACCTGCGATGGGTCGTTAGCACGCAATGCTGGACAATCGCCATCGCATCATCGAAGGTTAGTATTTTTGCCTCTTCTTTGTTCTGGTGGAGTTGATTCATTGGACTGGTGATCTATCTTGTATTTTTGGCAGCTGAGCATAACAAACTTCTTCACGATGCCGCTTCCCTTGAGAAGACACTTGCCGCGGCAATGAAGAGCCATGACGAGGCAGTCGCTGTGCTGAATGAGTCGCGGAAACGCGAAGAGGATTTGCGCACCTCCATCGCTGAGAGGGAAAAGTTGTTCAAAGAACAGCTCTTCTCGATTGCCAAGTCTCTCTCAGGTATTCTTTCGTCTGGATTTCCATTGTTTCTTTTCTTTCGACTTTGTTATTGCGCTGACTTTTTGCTTTGCGCAGATGCTGGTGGTCTGAGCTTCGATGCCCAGTCACTTTGTCATGATGATGCCTTGGCAGGCGCTGTCACAGCAGTCGAAGACCGCAATACTTCCTTTCAGGGGACGCTGACTAAGGCCAAGGTTATGCTCAGTCGCATTCACGAGGAGCTGACGCCCAAGGCTGAGCGGATTGAGAACTTGGAGGACCTGGTGGAGTCCCTCTCTGGTGGTATTCCTGCAGACTTCAGGAACTCGCTTCGTGCGGTTGGCGCTTCCATGGCACTCGCGATGGTTCAAGCCCATGGCGTGGAGGTGGATCCCGCTGCAGTCTCCAAGGCGATGCCCGTCGGCACAAATGGTCAACAGGTAGTTTTTTCTCCTTTTGCAACTGTCTACGGCAAGTACGGGCCGCAACTCATCAACACAGTCGCCAAGTATTCTGAGGAGCTGCAGCGAGCGAAGAAGGCGGCGAAGGCTACAGCGTCAGGGGCTGGCAGGAAGTTTGTGGCGTCTGATACTACCAAGGACTCGATGAGGCCCCCGAAGCCGAAGTCCAAGTCGAAGAAGCAAGCTAGTTATATTTTGTAATAGTTAATAGCTCAACTCCTTTTTTGTTGAAAACATGCCGCTGGCTAAGTGTCTCTATGAATACTTTTGCTATGTTTGAATGCACTTGAGTTTTTGTCCATGTGTTGCTTGGTCCCTTATTGTCTCTTTCTTGTCTTGTGATAGGGTACATCGAGTGGTCCTTCGAGTGAGCCTCGAGATCCGCCATCTGCTGGTGATACCTTAGCGCAGTCGCACTCAAGGGTGGATGAGTTGTCCCTGCTTTCGTGACTGCGCAATCACGTTAAGCAGCTGGAACGCGAACTGTCCATCCTCCGCGGTAACGCGGATGTATGGAAGTCGAGGGTGGAGAAGGCCACCGCCCGAGAGCAATATCTACTAGAGGAGGTGGCGCAGCTGGGTGACCATTTCAAGTGTTAGCTTTCTGCCCCCTTATCTTTTCTTGTAGTTAGTCGCGGTAGTTCATTGTCTTCATACTTTTTCCTCTTGCTTGGTATAGTTGTCAGGGCACGTCATCCGGAGGATAAGAAAGACAGGATCGCCATTCGCATGAATGACCTGACCCAGGAGCAGCTTCATGGAAGTGGGTACTTCTAGGTGGATCATGATCGCGCAATCGCACTTGCGACCCTACAGGATCGTGCCTCGCGAGTGCTCCACTTTCTGAAGAAATCACAGTCGTGCCTGAGGAATATCTACCAGACGATGTTCCCGTTGGACACCATCCCTTCGAGCTTGTTGGCTCTCCTGGCTAAGTTTCAGGATTTGAGTGCAATTGGCGAGTGTGTGCAGCAACAGTTAGTGGCTGGTGCCAAGGCTGCATTGTCGCTGGTGCGACTGCATATGCCTGATGTGGATGTTGTAGCTGCTGCTGCTGGTCTGCCGACTCCGCCGGCAGGTTCAACCTGGAATATGGTTCCTCATTAGTAGGCGATGGATCGCCCAGCGGAGGAAATTGTCGGCTTCTTCGAGGAATAGACAAACATTCTTCTGTTGCAACAGTAGTTTAACTTGTATCCTGCACATGACTATACCAGTGTTGTAAAGTTCGTATGTATGCTGTATGTAATTGATTGATAGTGATATGTAAAGAGCTTGCTAGCTCATGTGCTTTGCGAGTGCGTTGTACTATGCGATTCCTTTTCGTTAGCCTGACGCGTGTTTATCTCAGCACCTTGCCAACCTGCCAGGTGCGTTGCAGCTGGGTTGGTGTTCGTCAAGGTTCGATTATTGCGTCAGCTACTCAGGATATCGCGATTGGTTCGTAGAATAGTTGCGTAGAGGATGGCGCAGGCCCTGAGTAATAAGATCGCGACAAATAATAGAAAACACAGATTTTAGGGCACTTAGCTTTATTTGTTCGCAAAATCAGGACGAGGTACAATGTGTGGCTAAGTAGCCTGGCTGAATAGCCTTATTTGCAATGGAAGAAAAAGGATGACTAAGGGTAGAAGCGTCGCAGCTACGCGACGTTCCAGCGGTTGGAGTATGCGACTCCTATCGCGAAGTCTTTGAGGCGATAGGCGCCACCTGGGATTACTTCTGTAATCACGTATGGTCCTTCCCAAGGGGACTCAAACTTGAGGTGCCCTTGCTGCTTCAGTTGCAGGACCAGGTCTCCCTCGAAGAAGGATCTGGGGCATAGCCTTCTGCTGTGGTAATTGCACAGGTTCTGCTGATAGATCATCGATCTTTCTGCCGCAATCTCCCGTGCTTCGTCAAGGAGATCGATGGAGTTTTCGAGTGCAAGTGTTGACTCCTGCTCGCTGTACGCGACTACTCGTGGGGATTTAAAGCATACTTCTGCGGGTAGCACTGCTTCGGCATCGTGCACCATGAAGAACGGGGTGTATCCCGTGGTGCTATTTGGGGTTGTGCGCAAGCTCCATAGTATGGACTGTAGCTCGTCTGGCTAACATCCAGCGGCTTGCTCAAGTGGTCGGAGGAGTCGCTTCTTGATACCACTGCAGACGAGGCCGTTGGCCTTTTCGACTTGACCGTTGGTTTGTGGATGAGCTACGGAGGCATAACTTACGTTGATTCCCAGGTTTTCGCAGAAACCCTGGAACTCCTTAGAGGTGAAGTTTGTTCCATTGTCCATAATAATGCTGTGTGGCACTCCGAAGCGATAGACGATGGACTCGAAGAACTTGACGGCACTGGCTCCTGACTGGTTTGTCACCGCATGGCCTCTATCCATTTGGTGAATTTGTCGACTGTGACCAAGAGGTAGACATATCCTCCTCGTGAGGACTTTGGGAGTTTGCCGACCATGTTGAGTCCCTATTGCGCAAAGGGCCAAGCCAATGGTATTGGCCGGAGTTCTGCGCCAAGTGCGTGCGGTTTGTCCGCGATTTGCTGGCAAGCATTGTATCTCTGTACGATGTCCTTGGCATCGCGCATGGCCGTGGGCCAGTAGAATCCAGCTCGTAGAGCTTTGGAAATGAGGGCGCGACTGCTGAGATGGTGCCCGCAAGTCCCTTCATGTATGTCGAGGAGGACGGCCCTTCCGTCCGCGTTGGAGACGCACCGTTGGAGTACTCTTGTGATGCTGCGCTTGTATAGTTCGTCATTGATTACGACGAATGCCTTGGATCATCATGCGATGTGTCGTGCGTCAGTCGGGTTGACCGATAGCCTCTTGCTGAGAAGATATGTGATGTAGGGTTGAGTCCAAGATGGCTCGATCATCATGACCCCCATTGGTCCTTCGAGTCCTATGTCAAGGTCCAGGTCGTCGAGTGCCATTGGCTCATTGGGTGGCGTAGCCCCCGTGTCCATTGTTGCGCTTATTTTCTTCTCTGCGGACTTTGGCTTGATGGAGCGTTCGCAGGTGTGCTCGAGAAATACCCTAGGTGGTATGGGGGCGCAGGTGGAGCCAATGTTGGCAAGTGCGTCCGCCTCTTCGTTGCTTTCGCGGCCTACGTGCCGCAGCTCACAGCCGTCGAAGTCTCGTTCAAGTGTGTCGTAGAGGTCGCGGTAAGCGATCATATTGTCATTCAGTGCGTCGCACTTGTGCATTGTCTGGTTGACGACCAACTTGGAGTCGCCGTAGATAATGAGCCTCTTGGCACCGCAGGTTTTTTCCATCCACATTCCGTGTAACTGGCCTCATATTCAGCTTCGTTGTTGGAGGCAGTGAATTGCATTTGTAGAATGTATTTCAGCTTGTCTCCTTGGGGCGATGTTAGTATGACACCTGCGCCAACCCCGTCCTTACGTTTTGATCCATCAAAGTGCATCGTCTAGAGGTAAGACATATCTGGCTTTTCTGGGAGCTGGTTCTCCATCTAGTGTACAAGGAAATCAGGGAGGACTTGCGACTTGATCACGTCGCGCTTCTCGTGTGTAATGTCTCGTGTAGATAGCTCGATTCCCCAGAGCGCGACTCGTCCAGTGGCGTCAGGGTTGTTGAGGATATGCCCAAGCGGGGCATCGTTGACCACCACGATTGGGTGCTCCGGGAAGTAGTGACGCAGTCACCTGGCTATCATGAAGACGCCGTATGCCAGCTTCTGGTAGTGCGGGTACTGCTGCTTTGTTGGCGTGAGCACCTCGCCGAGGTAGTAGACTGGGCGCTGCACCCGTGGACTTTGTTTTCTTCGGCTCGTTCCACCACGAGTACTGTGTTGACCACCTGGTTGGTGGAGGATATATATAGCAGCAGTGGTTCTTTTTCGGGTGGAGTCACCAGTACTGGCGAGGTAGATAGTAGGCGCTTGAGGTCTTCGAATGCTTCCTGCACCTCGGCGGTCCACTCGAATTTGTCATTTTTGCAGAGAAGTTGGTAGAAGGGCAGTGCCTTTTCGCCCATTCAACTAATGAATCGACTGAGGGCCACGATTCGTCCGGTCAGCTGCTGGACGCCTCTTACATTCTTCGGCTTCTCCATGGCTAGTATAGCCTTTATTTTCTTCGGGTTTGCCTCGATCCCCCTCACGGAGATGAGATATCCGAGTAGTTTCCCAGATGGTACGCCGAAGGCGCATTTGTCCGGATTGAGCTTGATCCGGTAGTCGTTGAGGTTGGCGAATGTCTCGTGTAAATCATCGATTAGCGAGGCTTCCTCTTATGTTTTGATAACGATGTCATCAACATAGATTTGGATGTTGCTACCAAGTAGGTTTTTGAGGCAAGCTTGCATGCATCGCTGATAGGTCGCTCCTGCATTTTTGAGCCCGAAAGGCATTGTGTTGTAGCAGAACACACCAAAAGGCATTGTAAACACAGTTTTCTCTTGATCCTCCTCCTTCATTCGAATTTGATTATAGCATGAGTAGGCATCGAGGAAGCATAGACGCTCACATCCCACGGTGGAGTCTATGATTTGATCGATTCGTGGTAGCTGGAAGTGATCCTTTGGGCAGTGCTTGTTCAGGGAGGTGAAGTCCACGCACATCCACAGGATATCCGTGTCTTTTTAGGTACCAGCACTGTGTTGGCGAGCCAAGTACTTTCCTTGATCTCGCGTATGACTTTGGCGTCGAGGAGTCTGTTGATCTCCATTCTGACCGCCTTTGCCCTTGGTTCGGATAGTCGCCGAATTGTCTGTTTGAATGGCCTTGCGTCTGGGTTAACGTTGAGTGCGTGCTCGGCGAATTCCCTGGGAACTCCTGGCATGTCCACTGGACACCAGACAAAGATTTCCCAGTGCTCACGGAGGAATTCGACGAGCGCCAGTTCCTATGCGGAACTCAAGTTGTTGGCGATGAGGGCCGTCTTTGTTGGGTCCGATGGGTGGACCTGGACTTTCTTTGTGTGCACCGACGAGTCGAAGGATAGGTCGGGTGAGCTTGGCCGGCTCAGGGGAGGCAGACTGTTGTCTGTCGACTCCTTCAGTCTTGCGAGCTCCTCCTGCATGCCGAAGGACTGGGAGATTCTGTTGAATTCC
This sequence comes from Avena eriantha, assembly GCA_910589775.1. NCBI lineage: Eukaryota > Viridiplantae > Streptophyta > Magnoliopsida > Poales > Poaceae > Avena > Avena eriantha. The sequence continues at coordinate 566,925,727 of OU342743.1, forward strand.
CAGTCGCAGCTGTCGGACCTTTCGAAGCTTCCATTGATTGTGATGACGCTGTTGGGCCTGGCATTTTCATCTGCAGGTAGGCGTAGTGTGGCACTGCCATGAACCTAGAGAACGCGACGCGTCTGAGGATGCAGTGGTACTGTGAAGGCCAGTCGACGACCTTGAAGTCGATGCGTTCGCGTCGAGAAAGATTCCGCGTGCTGAAGATGACGTCGAGGTTGATTTTTCCCAGGGGGTAGATACCTTTCCCTGGGACAATGCCGTGGAACATTGTGTCTAAAACTTCCAGACATTTCAGAGGGATCCTCATTGCAGCAAGGTACTTGCGAACATTAGATTAATGCCGCTGCCGCTGTCCATGAAGACGCGACTCATGTCGAAGCCTCCGATCTGTGCCTCGAGTACGAGGGGACAGTGGTCTATACGAGATACTTGGCGTGGATGGTGGCGCTTGTCAAAGGTGATACAAGAGTCACTTCCACTAAGGTACTCAGTGGTGGATGGCGGAGAATTTGTCGCCAAGTTAACTTGGCGAGTGATGGCCTTCTGCACCCGATTTGAGGGGTGCCCCTTTTGGATCATCATGTTGCCCACAACCCATGGGTATGGCTCGCCACCTTGATTCTGGACCGGTGCGAGCGCGGTTGGTGGTACTCCAGGTGGTGGTGGAGGAGCTCGATCTGCTATAGCGCCTGGGGCGACTCCATAGCCCCTGTTGACTGCGTCGCGATTCATCCAAGCCAAACCCTCGTGGAGCTTGAGGAACTCGTGACAGTCCTTGAGAAGGTGGCTGGATTTTTTCTTGCCGTCATGCTTGTCGATGTAGAAGTGCACGTTGCACGGCTCAGACAATTTATCCTCAATTGTTGTTACATGTGCCTCTTCGCGGGTGCGGTGCTGCCATACCTGCATGGTTATGCTGGAATCACGGTGCCCACCGCTGCGATAGCCGCTATTGCGGTTGCCGTCACGTCTATCGGCGTAGCCAGCGGCGACCATGTTGACGTCGTTGCGATCGTCGTAGATGCGCATTCGATGCTTGCTTCGGCGATCGCGCCTGCGTTCAAGTTCTGCTTCATCGTCGGAGTGAATGCGGTTTTTCACCGAGTCTTCTCCATTTGCCCACCGATTCACGATTTCCATCAGGTGGTCAATTGTTTTGGGCTTCGAGCGGCCCAGCTCTTCCCTGAGTTCTAGGCGGCGAATGCCGCCATTGAATGCGTCGATTGCGCGATCTTCCGAGATATTTTCCGCATAGTTCTTGATGATGGAACACCTCTGGATGTACGAGCGTAGCGATTCGCTCGACCTTTGCTGGCAGCACCTCAGTTCTTCGATTGATGCGGGCCTTTTGTAGGTGCCCTTGAAGTTGCGCACAAAGCTGTAGACCAGCTCTTCCCAGCTGCGAATGGATCCGCGCGGGAAGTTGTTGAGCCATGCTCGGGCGGCGCCCTGCAGCTGTAGCTGCAGGCATTGCCTGGCCGTACTTCGACTCCCGCCGTGGAGCCTGACGGAGGAGATGTGGTCCTCCAACTAGATTTTTGGGTCCTGCAGGCCGTCAAATTTTGGGTTCTCCGATGGGAGCTTAAACCCCTTGGGCATTCGCTTCTGCCTGATGGCTCTGCTGAAGCATCTGGCGCCACAGGGTTCCACATCTTCGTCCTCTGAGTCAGTCGAACGGGTGCGTCGTGCCCTTGACTTGTCGATTTTGCGCTGCTTAAGGTCATCGCGTGCATCGTAGTCGTGGTCATGTCGCCGTGAGCGGCGACATCGAGACAGATCGTGACTGTTGTCACTGGACGAGGGTGAAGAATAGCGTTTTGCCAGAGCCTTGCCCTTCTTCGGCTCCGACGTCGGCTCTTTGTCGAGAGCGGCCTCATTTAACCCCAAGCCCATGATCGTAGCTCGGTGCATGGTGGCTCGGGGGTCCCTAGCCGCCGGCTGGTTGTTGAGGAGGTACATGGTGGCCGTTGTCACCGCTGCTTGCGGTGTCTTTGGGACCATGTTGCCCCGGGTGTCGACTGTCATAGAGCTGAAGTCGAGGACTTTTGCAGCTTCTATGCACTCCTGCTCAGTGAGGTGGGCCATTCGAGATCGCCTCTTGTTGGCCACGTACTCGTTGCCCTTGGAGGAGGATCCTCCATGGGAGGAGAGCCCGACCCGTCGAAGGCTCGACTCGTCCGCCGCCTTTTTACGCGCTTCGAGTTGCGTGATCGTTTGTAACTGGCTTCTGTACTCCTCCTTTAGTAGCCAATGATAGCCCATCAGCAGGTCTTGTGGTATGCCGGGGGCAGAGGGTTGCCTCGCAGAGCTTCTCGGCAATAGGCCCACTCGAGATTGGTGAGCCTGATCACGATATGTTCACAAGTGTGTTTGTTCACCATGGTTGGAGGTTCGACTGCCCCTCCGTTGTTGACGGGCGTGCCATTGCCACCGTTGGTGGGGCCGCCGTTGGGTGGTCCGCCATTAGGTATGCCACCGTTAGGCGGATCGGTGCCAGATCCATTGCCACTGTTTTCGCGATTGACGGTGGCGTCGCCAGTGTTGATGACCGCACATATGAAGTGGTTGGGGAAGCTGCTGCTTCCACAACTTTCGTATCCAGAGCCGTAGACTCCATCTTCCGTGGCTAGGTCACCTGGATCGGCTCCACGACTGCTGTCGTTGTCCGTGCTCTCAACTGCTGCTGAGGTGTTGAGCTCGCTGAGGGTGCCGATTGGTGGCGGGAACCATGACGCTGGAGCAATCACGGATTCTGTTGGCTGGTCAGGCATGTGAAGCGTGCCCATCTGACCAACTTGGAAGCAGAAACTCCCGATCGCCAGACTGATTCCATCGCCCACGGACTCGAAAGCCGGGCGAGTGGCCGGCGTGTGGACGGTGAAGTCGAACACACCGAAGAGCTGGCGAATCTCCGCTGTTGTAGAGTTGTAGATCGCGGTTGATGGGGCCAAAGAATCCGCAACATCAACACTCCCACTTCCCATAGACGGCGCCAATTGAAGAGGGTTTAACTCATCAATGCCCATTGTTATGGACTTGGGTTTTGGAGAAGGAGGGAGCGCTGGAAGCATCAATCGGCTAGCAAACAAGCACACAGGGACGCAAGGTTTACCCAGGTTCAGGCCTCGTAGAGGTCCCTACTCCTGCTTGTCTGCTCTTGGAATTAACGAAGGAATCGAAGATTACAAGGGCGCGCAGATGCAATCTGGTGAGAGTTGTGGAAACTAGGGTTGCGTGTGTCCTCCTTGCCGGCCCCTCCTGGCCTTTATATAGATAGGTCAGGTCTCGGGTAGCAGGTCGAGTCAGTTACAGATTAGGGTTTTTCCCTTTAAACTTTCTATCTTTGAACTTCTTCTTGTCTCGCAAGTCATCGAGAGTCCGTGAGCCACTCGAAGTATTCATTGTGCCGTGGCAATGCCGTGGGCTTCCACCGTACCTGGACCGTATATACCAAACTCGAGTACCTACAGGGTATACCCATGTCAAGAGGAAAGAGAGAAAAAAGCACCATTTTCCCATGGTAAATAAGAAGATTGCTGAGATGCTCGTTGTCTGCTTGCCTTATCATTTTGATATGGGGATTCTTCCTTATCATCGGGCAAGGGGTACCCCATTGGCGTTCTCTATGATACACATGTACTTACTATGACAAGAACTTACCAGGAGCGTCCCTCGTATTCAAAGGACATGATATTTCCAACTTATACTTTGTCAAGCATATACTCCATAGTTTGTTCACTTTAACTTTGATCACTTCAAGATGCTTATGATAGGGTCAATGAGAGATGAAAGCTAATAAGTACCATAATTTTTGGAAGCTCTTTATGAAACTTGAATCTCTACTTCCTTTTATGAAGGCCTTTCTCCCACTTTTATATTGAGTCCCCACCTTCTATCTTTATGCACCTACTTTGAGAGCATAGTGGCCACTCTTAGTTCTATGTGCATTGTCCCAAGACTTGTTGATTGATGCATAATTTTGATATTGATTGTTTTTAAACTATTTGTATCTAGTCACTCTTATGAAGTTTGAAGGTGTCCTATGCATTTATGTTTGCTACTCTATGAGGGACAAGCTGAATGCCACTATGCTATGTTTTCTTTATGTGAAACAAACAAACGTATTACAAAGCATGGTTATTCATGAATCTTTTGTTTGTGTCTTTTCATGTTACAACATAGTTGCTATGTCTTATTGTTAGAACTTTATCTTTCATGCTATGTTGAAGTACTATGATCCCAGCTATCAATGTTTTACAAATACTTTGATCAAGTTTATGATGGTGGATGTCACCTCAAAAAATTTCTTTCTTTTTATCACTTACCTACTCGAGGACGAGCAGGAGTTAAGCTTGGGGATGTTGATACGTTGCTAACGTATCCATAATTTTTTATGTTCCATGCTTGGTTTTTATCTACTTTCTTATGTTTTGTCCACACTTTGGAGTAATTTTTATACACTTTCTTGTACTAACCTATTAACAAGATGCCAGAGTGCCAGCTGCCTATTTTCTGCTATTTTTGGTTCCAGGAAAGTCAGAAAATGAATATTCTCGGAATTGGACGGGACAAAAGCCAAAGTCAGTTTTTCACCGAGGGGGACACAGAGCCAGAATACGAGACTGAGAGGGGCCAGAGGGCCGCCACACCACCTAGCCGCGCGGCCAGGCCTGACCCGTGCCAAGGGGTGGTGTGGCTGCCTAGGGCACCCCCTCGGACTCCCCTTTCGCCTATAAGATGCCTCCGATACAGAAACCCTAAATACCCGATTAAAATTCCATGAAAGAGTCTGTAGCCATCGTCATCTCCATCCCTAGACCAGGAGGGATCTGAAGCTCTTCCTAGCACCCTGCCGGAGGGGAGAATTCACCCTGGAGGCCTTCTGCATCATCATGCAAGCCTCCGGTGTGATGCGTGAGTAGTTCATCCTTGGACTACGGTGCATGTAGTAGCTAGATGGTTGGTTCTTCTCCTTTGTGCTACCTTGTTTAGATCTTGTGAGCTCCGTTCATGATCAAGATTATCTATTTGTAATCCTACATGTTGTGTTTGCGGGGATCCGATGGATATTGAGATGCTATTTCAGATTGATTATTGATTCTATCATGTCTTTGTTATTTGTGATCTTGCATGATTTCCGTTGTTAGTAGCTATCTTGGCCAATTAGATGCTAGCAACTCCAAGAGTTAGTATTTATGCTCGATAGTGGGTTCATGCCTCTAGTAATCCGGGGAAGTGACAAAAATCTCTAAGGTACTAGATGTGTTGTCGCTAGTAGGGAGAAAACAACAATCCTTTGTTCATAGAACAATCGTATTGTTTACTTTACACGCAATGCGTAATGCAATTATATGTTGCTTGCAACTTAATACTGGAGGGGTTTCGGATGATAACCTGAAGGTGGATTATTAGTGATAGATGCAGTTGGATTATGGTTTATTTATAATGTTGTAATCCCCAATCAAATCTCAAAGGAGTCAAGATGATTAGTATATGCATGTATGTTTCTCGATGTTTGTCAGTTGCCCCGCTGTAATTTGTTCACCCAACATGTCATCTATCTTAAGGAGAATCACCACTAGTGAACTATGGACCCCGGTCCTTTCTTTTACCATCAATCTACAACTGTTTACTCTTTGCAAGCTTTTACTTTCTTCCACACAATACGTTTAATCCTTTGTTTTCAGCTTAACCGGTGAGATTGGCAACCTCACTGTAAGTTGGGGGCAAAGTTTTGTGGTTGTGTTGTGCAGGATTCCAAGTTGGCAACAACACCTTGGAGGTGTTTCCTTGCTCCTACTGGTTCGATAACCTTGGTTTCATAACTGAGGGAAACTTACTGCTGTGCTCATCATACCTTCCTCTCGGGGTTCCCCAACGAGCTCGACATCAATCTCGAGCCAGTAGGGATGCATACCGAGTTTGTGACCCATTTTGCTTTCTTCAGTTCCTTTATCAAGTTAGCGTTAGTGAGGCAATGTAGGTCTTTCCCAATATCATTGCACTTTTGTTCCGCAAAGCGACAAAGTAATTGCTTTACTGGTTTTGCTTTTGGATCTAAATTTAAAGCGTACTCAGCGAGTTCCTTGGGAATTTTTGGCATGTTAGAAGGCATCCATGCAAAGATTTCCCAGTGCTCACGGAGGAACTCGATGAGCGTGCTTTCCTATGCGGGACCAAGGTTGGAAGCCACATATGTTGTCTTCTTCGGGTCGGTGGGATGGATCTGTACTTGTTTTGTATCTTTCTCAGTGTCAAAGGCCTGGTCAGGATTGACACGTGCTACTTCCAGAGGTTCTGCGGTTGTTGTCTTTTTGAGCTGCGAAAACTCTGTTGCCATCCCGAAAGATTTAGAGATTTTGTTGAACTCCCTATCGCAATTGTCGGAACGTGTGAAACTTCCTTTTACTGTTATGATTCCCTTTGGTGCTGGCATCTTCATGAGTAAGTATGCATAGTGCAGGACCACCATAAATCGGGTGACAGTCGGGCGTCCCAGGATCGCATGATACTACGATGGCCGGTCCATGACTTTGAACTCAAGTTTTTCCCGCCTGAAATTTTCTTTGGATCCAAAAATGACGTCAAGGAAAATTTTGCCTAAAGGAATTTAGGCTTTACCTAGTACGATGTCGTGGAAGGATGTTTCTATTGGTGCCAGATTTTTCAAGGGGTAGTTCATTACCCTTAGTGTTTTGGTGTAGATCAAGTTTATGTTGATTCCTACATCCATGAAGACCATGCTCATGTCGAACCCGCCAATTCGTGCATCTACTATCAAGGCCGAATGACCTAGTCTTGGTACTCGACGTGGGTGCTCATCTCTATTGAATGTGATTTCATGTTCTGACCAATGGAGATACTCGGGTATGGATGGTGGATCCACCTCCGCCATGTTGACTTGTCTTGTGATTAGCTTCTGAATTCTATTGGATGGATGCCCTTTTTGAATCATTGACATTGCCCCTTTGACCTAGGGTATTCGGTGTTTTGATCATTTGTGTTTTGCGGTTGTCCTGCTAGCGGAGGTGGTGTACCGATGGCTAATGTGCTAGGTGTGGATGTATATCCTTGTCTTGCTGCTTCAGTTCCTTTTGCATTACATGGCTCTTGTATTTTTAAGAACATTCGACAAAATTTCATGAGGTGGTTGGATTGTATTCTTCCCGCTGAGTTGACATAAAAGTGCATGTTGCAGGGCCCTTCCAATATTTTTATTCTGGACATGGGTGGGTGTTGAGCTTTTGGTTGATATCGCTGTGTTGACTGGCTTCCCCCGCCTTCATCCCTGTTGTGGCGTTACCCGCTATTGTAGTCATTATTTCTGTTGTTGCCTTCACCCGAAAAACTAGCTGCGACGTAACTTGGTCTCATGTTTCCGTCATTGTTTCATCGCCTCCTGTCATTGCCGCGCTTATCTCTATCTTCTTCGGGTGACCGTGTTCATTTGTTGTACAACGCATCTTCTCCATCAGCCCAGCGGTTTGCTATGTCCATTAACTATGAAGTTGTCTTGGGGTTAACTCGACCTAGTTCTTCTATGAATTCTCGGTGACGGAGGCCGTCGTTGAAATCATCAATGGGTCTTTCATTGGATATGAATTCGGCTGTATTTTTTATGATGTTCCATCGCTAGATAAATGCTCTAATTTACTCTCTGGGCTTTTATTTGCATGCCTGCAATTGCTCTAAAGATGCAGGTCGTTTGAATGTGGACTGAAAGTGGCGGATGAACTTATCTTTGAGATTGTTCTAGCTACTAAAAGAATCTTCAGGTAGTTGTCTGAGCCATGACCTTGCAGCGCCTGTAAGTTGAAATTGTAAACTTTGCATTGCGGTAGATGTCGAGCCACCCTGTAATTTGACAGTGGCCAAATAATCTGCCAACCAAGCTTCGGGTTCTTGAAGTCCATCTTCTTTTTTGCGTTCATGTAGAAGTTTAAAATCTTTGGGTACTGAAGTTTTCCGAATTCGCTGAGTAAAGCAGCTGGCTCCGTAGAGTTCATATTCGTCTTTGTTGTCGCCGTCGTGGTATCTTCGGTTGTGGTTTTTTTCTCTTGTGTTACTTCGTGGCTCCAGTCCTAAAAGATGTTCCTGATGTGGGGATCACGATCGTCAGGTGTGCCCCGCTTGCCGAGGGCTGATGCGACTGTGTGGGGATCTGTCAGGTTGATGCGTAATTCCTCGTTCTGCTTGTGCGAGAGTTGCTCCTACCATGCCGAGGTTCATCAGGGCAGAACGGTGAAGAGCCACACAAGGATCATCGGGTGCGGGTTGAGTTGTGATCAGATATGTTTGTGCGGCCACAATAGATGCTTGAGCTATTTTTGCTTTGATGTTTCCTGCTTGATCTACTGACGATAGATCAATGTCTCAGATGAATGCGTTCCTTTCTGTTTTAGGGATGTTCTGTGTAACGTCCCAAATTTTACAATTCCAGATGTTACTAGAAGCATGCATCATGGCATTACACAATAAAGTTGCATCAAAATCCTTTTTCCTAAACCCTATTTAGATTTCTCATATAGTCTTATAAATACAAGAAGGGGTTATACTAAACCCAACCTTCTAAATCCTTGCAAAAGTGTTATTTTATAATCCTATGTTATTCTCCTCCTTTTACAAATTTTTAGAGACCAATTTCATTAAATTTGAGTTAAGTATGCAAAAGTTATTAAAGAAATTGTGAAACAGAAAATGTAAAAGAATAATGCAAAAAAACTATCTAACCTAAGCGGGCCAGCCGAGCCAGCCCGCGCCCTATCCGTCGCGCGCACCTGCAGGCGAGCAGCACGCACCGCAGCTGCTAGCTGGGCTGGCCCAGGGAACTAGGGCGTTGCCGCCAGCCCGCCAGCTGCGAGCTCGTTAAGCAATCTCAATTGTTTATAACATGTCATGCCACAACAAAGATCACTAAAAATAAAGCGAAAACAATATCAAGCATGACATGACAAAGCATGGGCCACAGTCAAAAACAAGCTCTCTTTACCACTTAAGCATGAACTTTCCTACTCTTTTCCAATACAAACAAAACTATTTGAAAACTAATGTATGAAAGAGGGGGTCCAACCAATTTATTCAAGAAAACTAAGAAAACCAAGCAAACTAAAAACCAAAAATGAAAACAAAGATGCTCCAAGAACAACACAACTATGCATGAAACAATAAAAATGAAGTGTTTGGAAGAAACCTGGAATTTTTGTTGATGAAGAAGGGGATGCCTTGGGCATCCCCAAGCTCTGACACTTGTACTTCTTGGATATTTCTTGGGATGACACTCGTGGCATCCCCAAGCTTGAGCTTTAGTCCATTCTTCATCTCATTACATCATTCTCTCTATACACTTGAAATTTTTTCTTCACACAAAACTTCACACAATCTTTATTAGCAACATTAGTGCACTCAAAATAATAAGTCTTTGGGTTCAGTTTCAACACCAATAAAACTTCCATTAAAACACAAGATACTGTAGCACTTCCTTGAAAAAGCTCAATTCCCCAAAGAGAATTCAAAAAGGAACCAACAAGAAGCAAATGCAAATAATGGCAGGAATCTGTCAAAACATACCAGCAGGTAAAAAACAATTTTGTCGAAGACATTTTGTTGCTCAAATCGAAAAGTGTTGAACTAACGAAAGTTAGATAACAACCTGGGGCAGAAGCACAAAAATTCACGCCTAAAAACGACGTACAGAGATTTTACACGAATTTTACAGCGAAGCAGAAAAATCTGTTTTGGGACAGCAACTTTCCCAATCATTACTTCTCTCTCATTAGAGGTTACTCTTGGCATAAAAAGCAAATAAAACGGATAAGGAGAGGTTATTACTGAAGAAATAACTTCCAATACTCATATAAAACTTTTGTGTTATCTCCTAGTAAGTACTTTTCTTTAACGCCTTTAAGTTAGACATAAGAAGCAAGAAAAAGAATCAAGTGTTCTCAAATGAGGAAGCATTAAGAGCAAATTTTGTTTTCATAGGAGAGGCAAAAGGAATCTTCTCTCTCTTATTAGGGAAGTGTTCTATACTTTTATTGAGTGGGAGTTGATATTTAATGATGCCCTCTTTCATATCAGTAATGACACCAACAGTTCTAAGAAAAGGTCTTCCCAAAATAATAGGACAAGAAGATTGCATTCAACATCCAAAACATAGAAATAAACGGGGACATAAGAATTTTTAACCATAATAAGAACATCATTAATACTCCCCATGAGTTTATTTTTGGCATTATCATCAAGTGGGACATTCAAATAACAATCTTCCAATGGTGGCAAATCAAGCATATCATAAATCCTTCTAGGCATAATAGAAACACTACTATCAAGATCACATAAAGCTTTAAAGTCAAAATCATTGACTTTCATATTAATGATGGGTTCCCAACCATCTTCTAGTTTCATAGGAAAACAAGCTTTATGTTTCATCTTTTCTTCTTTAATTTTTATGAGAGCATCAGTAATGTGTTTTGTAAAGGCCATATTCATAGCACTAGCATTAGGACTTTTATCAAGCTTTTGTAGGAACTTAATTACTTCAGAGATATTGCAACCATCAAGATCAAAATCATAATTATCATCTAAAGTAGTAGAGCTATTACTAGCTTCAACACTAGTGGTAGTGATAGTAGAAACACTAATATTTCTAGCAATTTCATCTTCTCTTTCCCACTTAGCATGCAATGCAGCTAATAGTCTAACAATTTCATCAATTCTTACTTGTATGTCATTAGTAGGAGCAAAGGGATTATCAATAGTTTTAGGTTTAGTAGCCATTTTATTCAAAGAAGATTGTGCTTCAGCCAATGATGCTATATTTCTTTCAGCAGTAGAGAGTTTTTCCTCAATAGTTTTATTGAAAGTGGTTTGTTTACTAATAAAATATTTGACCTTAACTTCGAGTTCAGAGGGAGCACTCCTATTATTGTTGTAGGAATTTCCATAAGAATTACCATTGTTGGGAGGATATGGCCTATAATTATTATTTCCAAAATTATTCCGGTAGGCATTGTTGCTAAAATTATTATTTCTAATAAAGTTCACATCAACTTGCTCTTCTTGAGCAACCAAAGAGGCTAAGGGAACATGATTTGGATCAATATGAGCTCTCCCATTAACAAGCATAGACATAATAACATCAATTTTATCACTCAAGGAGGAGGCTTCTTCAACATAATTTACCTTCTTACCTTGTGGAGCTCTTTCAGTGTGCCATTCAGAATAGTTAACCATCATATTATCGAGAAGCTTTGTTGCAGCACCCAAAGTAATGGTCATAAAGGTACCTCCAGTAGCAGAATCTAGTAGATTTCTTGAAGAATAGTTCAATCCTACATAAAAGGTTTGGATAATCATCCAAGCAGTCAGTCCATGAGTGGGACAATCCTTTACCAAAGATTTCATTCTTTCCCAAGCTTGAGCAACATGTTCATTATCAGATTGTTTAAATTTCATTATTTCACTTCTCATAGATATAATCTTAGCAGGAGGATAGTATTTTACAATTAAAGCATCTTTGCATTTAGTCCAAGAATCAATACACTTTCTAGTTAGGGATTGCAACCATTCTTTAGCTTTTCCTCTCAAAGAGAAAGGAAACAATTTGAGCTTAATAATATATCCATCAATATCCCTATGCTTTTGCATCTCACAAAGTTCAACAAAGTTATTTAGATGAGCAACAACATGTTCATTACCAATACCAGAAAATTGTTCTCTCATAACAAGATTGAGTAAAATAGGTTTTATTTCAAAGAAAGTAGCTTCAGGAACAGGTGGAGCAATAGGTGTGCACATGAAATCATTGTTGTTGGTGCTAGTGAAGTCACACAACTTAGTATTTTCAAGAGTAGTCATTTTTTGTGTGTTTTTAATAAAGAAAGCAAACTAGTAAAACTATTTTGTGTGTGTTTTTGATAAAGAAACAAGCAAAAAAAGCAAAAAAAAAACTAAGCAAAACAAAGAAAACAAAGTAAAGAGATTGGTTATGAGGGACTCCCCTTGTGAAGATGTCCTTGACTCCCCCGCAATGGTGCCAGAAAAGAGCTTGATGGCTCAAGATATCTCGAGCTCGTTGGGGAACCCCAAGAGGAAGGTGTGATGAGCACAACAACAAGTTTCCCTCAGTTATGAAATCAAGGTTATCGAACCAGTAGGATCAAGGAAACACCTCCAAGGTGTTGTTGCCAACTTGGAAGCCTGCACAACACAACCACAGAACTTTGCCCCCAACTTACAGTGAGGTTGTCAATATCACCGGTTTTGCTGAAAACAAAGGATTAAACATATTGTGTGGAAGAAAGTAAAAGCTCGCAGAAAGTAAACAGAAAACAGTAAACAGTTTTAGATTGAAGGTAAAAGAAAGGACCGGGTCCATAGTTCACTAGTGGTGGTTCTCCTTAAGATAGATGAAATGTTGGGTGAACAAATTACAGCGTGGAAATTTACAAACATCGAGAAAGCATACATGCATATGCTAATCATCTTGACTCCTTTGAGATTTGATTGGGCATTACAACATTATACATAGACCATAATCCAACTACATATATGACTAATAATCCACCTTCAGGTTATCATCCGAACCACCTCCAGTATTAAGTTGCAAGCAACATATAATTGCATTATGCATTGCGTGTAAAGTAAACAATATGATTGTTCTATGAACAAATGATTGTTGTTTTCTCCCTAGTAGCAACAACACATCTAGTACCTTAGAGATTTCTGTCACTTCCCCAGATTACTAGAGGCATGAACCCACTATCGAGCATAAATACTCCCACTTGGAGTTTCTAACATCTACTCGGCCATGATATCTACTAACAACAGAGAGCATGCAAGATCACAAATAACAAAGACATGATAGAATCAATAATCAATCTGAAATAGCATCTCAATATCCATCGGATCCTCGCAAACACAACATGTAGGATTACAAATAGATGATCTTGATCATGAACGGAGCTCACAAGATCTAGACATGGTAGCACAAAGGATAAGAACCAACCATCTAGCTACTACATGGACCCGTAGTCCAAGGATGAACTACTCACGCATTACACCAGAGGCTTGCATGGTGATGAAGAAGGCCTCTAGGGTGAATTCTCCCCTCCGGCAGGGTGCAGGGCAGAGCTTCAAATCCCTCCCGATCTAGGGATGGAGATGATAGCGGCTACAGACTCTTTTGTGGAATTTTGATAGGGTACTTAGGGTTTCTGTATCGGAGGCATCTTATAGGCGAAAGGGGAGGCCGAGGGGTGTGTCCTAGGCGGCCACACCACCTCCTGGGGCGAGCCAGGCCTGGCCGCACGACCAGGTGGTGTGGCGGCCCTCTGGCCCCTCGCCGTCTCATATTCCGTCTCCGTGTCCCCCTCGGTGAAATACTGACTTTGGCTTTTGCCCCGTCCAATTCCGAGAATATTCATTTCTGACTTTCCTGGAACCAAAAACACCAGAAAATAGGCAGCTGGCACTGTGGCATCTTGTTAATAGGTTAGTCCAAGAAAGTGTATAAAAAGTACTCCAAAGTGTGGACAAAACATAATAAAGTAGATAAAAACCAAGCATGGAACCGCTTTTGTTGGGTTGTTGTTTGAAAAATAGGGTTCCGCCGAATCCATGGTTCTAGCGTTCAAGTTTTCTATAGACGACGCCAATTGATGAGGCGTAACCTCATCAATGTCCATAAATGACTTAGGGTTTAGTGGAAAGAGAATGCTAGGGATTTTATCGAATGTCAGGAGAACAATGGAGTCAAAATCGCCTGAATATTTGGTGAATCGCACTATTAAAAATCGCTTGGGGATTGTTTGGTGTCCTCGCCTAAGCCTCTCACGTCCTATATATAATAGCCCGGGTCTCAAATCTGTATGCGGATAGGTTACATATACATGATTACAATACCAACTCGATTTCGGTGCTTTTTCTTCTTTCCTAATACAACTACATCCCTTGTCGGTTGCTCCTTTTGGGATATCATCTTGACTCTTCATGGGCTGTAAACCTTTCTTCAGGCCTGGGTAGCAAATCATAGGTACCCAAGTAATCATACCTATGTCACCAAGTCTTTCATTGAAATCCAAATTTAATGAAAATCTTAACCCGTGTCAAGATACATCATTTCCAATCAACAACATGTACTCTACATAACATATTAGAAATATGTCTCAGCGCTCCCACTTAATTTCTTGCAAATGCAAGCATCTTCACCATCTCTGATGAAATTAAACCTTTTAAAAGTTTCATCACGGTGAAGATTCCAACTCTGCTATGCTTACTTCAACCATTGAAGTTTGTATGCCCTTTTAGCATACTTTTAATTAACAAAACCCTTCGGACTGTGTCATGTACATGTCCTAGGTAACCATTCTATCAGAAGAACTTTGTTTTGTTTGTTCAACTACCATGTACCAAAATTGACATATGTAGTGGTTGCTACATTAATTTGTCCATAATAAATATCGCTACGAAAGATCAAATCTTGTCGTACTCAACTCGAACATTTTTGTAAACTCTTTTCCGACATGTTGACTATTTCGTAGATGTCAAACATCCATTTCTATTTCTTTATAGATCCAAATATGACCGATAGTCTTCATGCCTTTCTAGAGGGTCTTCCAAATTAAAAAACTTGATTTATTGTGTGTGGAAACTATCATGGATTTTATGACTTCTAGTCACTTTATGGAGTCAGGGCCCATCATCGCTTCTTTGCATGCAGTCGGTTCATCATTGTCAAAACAATAATGACTTCTTTTTCAAATCTTACTATTTTATTCTTACATGACCCACATGGTTCTATAGGAACTCTAATCTCCAAGATCACAACCTTTTGTAATCATGCGATCCATGAGCATTTTGGCCGTCTCCGGGACACTTTCTGGCGCTGCGCTACTTAGCACATGTTGCTTAGGTTCATCAACCTAATCAAAGTTCTATTGTCCTCCCACTCAACTTTTGCGAAAAAAATCCTTCTTAAGAAACTTGACATTCTAAGCGACAAACTCCTTTGTCTTTGATGTTATAGAGGAATACCCAAATGTTGCTTTGGGATAACCTACAAAGACGTGTTTATCCGACTTTTGTTGTAAACATTTTACTTATGCCTAGCATACCAAAATTTTAGAAAAGACAACTCTGGTTTTATCCCAAACCATAACCTGTATGGCATCATTTCAACGGATCACGATGGTGCTCTTTTTAATGTAAAAGTGGTAGTCTCTAAAGTTTTAATCCTTAAAACATAATAACAGCTTTATAAATGACACCTTTGATCTTTCCATGGAAAACAAGGTTTGATTTCATGTCTCGAACATTCCATACTCCTATGGTTTATCGGGAAACACAAATACATGGAACAATTCCTCAAATCTTTGGTGTTTTGCAAAACATGTAACTCAAATATCTTACTTTATGATCGAATCATAAATTCTTTATTTTCTTGTTAAAATGATTTTACACTTCATGTTTAAAGTCTTTGAACATTTTTCAAATGTTTCATACTTCTCCCTTATTAAGTAAATATACACATATATTCACTCAAATTCCTAGAGAAAGTATATGAAGTTGAAAGATCCACCTCTCATGGCTACACATAATGGACTATGTACATCAATATGCAAAATGTCCAATAAGTTAGTCATCCATTCCTCTTTGGCCTATGAACGGAGTTTTGAATTATCTCCAGGAAAGTCTCACAAGTGTCAATTGATCAAAATCAAAGACTCCAAAAATCCATCAACATGGAATTTCTTCATGTTTTATTTCCAATATAATATAAACGGTGATGTCACTTTGTAAGTTATATTTGAATCATTTGTCTTGCGCCATTTTAGGATTAGTTTTTATGGATGTGATTTCTCGAACTAGACATGTAAAACTTCATACATCTTCTATGGAATATGGTAATTATTTGAACAACTATTGTTCTAATAATACAGGAAAAAAATAACAATTATTAAAACAAACCTTAAAGGCAAGCTTTGATCTCAACGAGAAACACAATAACACTTTATTTGTTTTTGATGAACATCATCACATATTTCTTTGCTAGTTACTTAGGTCATTGTAGTTCAGGAATTGTGTTGTTCTGTATGACATTTCGCACCAACCAATTCGGTATCCAATACCCAACAACCACATTGTTTAACAAGCAAATAATACAGTCATAACATGTATATCATCCATATACCTAAGCTGGACATTTAGATCAACCTCGAAGGCTTTCTCATGGGCACTGTACCTGGGACACATCATTCTACGTTAAAAGTGAACTAGCCCCACCATAACATTATACATTACTTTATATGGTACCCTTATCTATTATTATAAATGTAATCATCGATACACTAGTGCACCCTGTGCAACTTTAGATGTTTTGTTCACCTCGCTTCCAACTTGCCTTTAGTCAATATTATTGATATAGGAGTTTCCAACATATTTCCTTATAACATAGCCCTTTATGATTTAAGATATGTCATCCTTTATGGATTTGGAATTATGTCTATAGTTCTCTATTAGACACTGTGGACAACTTAAATCAACATTACGTGATTCGAACTTAATCACTTTTCAAACGTTCCTTCTTGGATCATATATTATGTTAAGTTGTCATCATGGTTTTTCCAAGATAGAACCTATCTCTGAACATAGTGGATGATGATCATCCTTTTCTTTCTTTCAACCATTGATGTTAAACTTAATATGATTCCTAATTCGAGTTATCAAGGACCAGTTCCTTAATTAACTTCTATTCTGAAACTCTTTTCAGAATCCTTTAAGGAATACTACATAATATCGCAATATACTTATTATCAACTTACTCCCTATAAATCATTCTTTATCGGTACTTGTGCTTTTATTCTTAATGTGTCGTATACACACTTAAGAATCACTCCTTTAAGCTCCCACTCAAAAGATGTTCCCAACATATTTGGGTATGAGTCACTACTCTTACTCAACATACGTTCCTACATATTTCAATTTGAGACTTATTTTGCTCCCACTCAAAAATATGTCATTCACATATTGTTTTAGGAAGACTTTCATAGCTCCTACTCAATTTCACGCAAATTGCATATCCACTCACTATTTTGAACAACTGCCAATTCCGTTGATAAATTATCAAACTGAGAGTTTTATTATCACACACTAGTACCTTAGTACTTTTAAATCCACTAGACTTTTAGCACACTTGAATCAAATTCATTAGAATTTGTCTAATACTTTATTCATGACAAATTGTTCTTTTGTCATTCACCCCTTTTTCCACTATGGCTTTGCAGTCATTTGGGAAAATCCAAGTAACTCCTTTCTCCTTTTGCCTTTCCCTCATGGGCCCTTCTCCCTCCAGAATTGGGCCCATTAAGGCTTCTGACCTTTTAATTGATTTCTCTTTTATTAAATAATTATGAAGAAATGATTAAATCAATATTTAACATTCATTAACATATTATTCAATCTCCGTGGCTGTGGAACACCTTCCACCTCCACTCCGGACATCCTCCGGACTTACTGAAACCTTTCTGGTTTTCTCTCTTCTTTTCTTCGGTGATTCTACGATCCTATAAACACTCTCTAAGCATCACCAAGCCCTTAAGCGTGATACCCCACGGTTCGGAAACACTCCAGATATGGTCGGGACACTCCCAGACAAATGATCGACAGAGGGACCGGGATGGCCATGTGACCCCTGTGCATTCCACGAAGATCTTTTGTTGTTTGAACTGTGACTATCGCGTATTATTCCTTTTGTCTCTCAATACTTGCATTGCCCAAGATTTGATCAATGACATCACCATGTCATGTTCAATCTCGTTTACCGAACAATGCTAGTTAACTTGTTTCGACAATTGATATCCCTGTGGTCAAATCACACACTTCGCAACTATCAGATATAACTTCTTCGAGTGGGCCCTCGAGTATCTTTCCATCACACGGATGGAAAAATCCTGCTCTTGAAATTTATTGCCTCTACTGGTCCTCTGAATACCTGAACACACCTTTATGACCACTGTATTACCAAGTGACGTTTGATGCTATCTAAGCACTCTCAGGAGACAGTGATTGATATAGCCTCACGGTCTAAGGAATAGTCTACTAGGTCTATTATAATCATCGTAACTTGAAATTTGTGACATGATCGGGTCATGATGTTTAGGTTGGGTATTGGTTCATCATCTCATTCTCAGAAGGAGTTGACTCGATTTACAACTAGCATAAATGCCACATGATCAGGAAACCTTGATCATCTGTTGACCAATGAACAAGTAACTAGAGTTTCACTAGGAACCCCTGGTTGTTTATATATCACACATGTATTAAGGTTTCCTTTCAATACAGTTATATCATGATATAAAATTTAATCATAAACTTTATGAAATATGATAATAATCCTTATTATTATTTGTCTCTAGGGCATATTTCCAATAGTCTCCCACATACACTAGAGTACAAATAAACTAGGTACATTAGTTCTTATTCACCGGCACCATATATCCTGGTACCCTGAACATGCTTGCTCATGGAAGAGGTTGAGTCTTGGGCCTATACTTTACTGTCCCAAATCCTTTGCAACTTACTAATGTCACCTTGATTGACATTAATACTTTATCATCACATGATAACATCTTTGTGTATGCATCATCGTTATGACAGCAGAACGAGGCCGTTTTCCAGGAGCCTACAATGGCTTTAGATCAACCTGGAGGGCTTTCTCATGGGCACTGTGCCCCAGGGTACATCATTCTACGTTAAAAGCGAACTAGCCCCATCATAACATTATACATTACTTTAGATGGTACCCTTATCTATTATTATAAATGTCATCATCGAAACACTAATGCACCCTGTGCAACTTTCGATGTTTTGTTCACCTTGCTTCCAACTTGCCTTTAGTCAATATTATCGATATAGGGGTTTCCAACATATTCCCTTATAACATAACCCTTTATGCTTTAAGATATGTCATCCTTTATGGATTTGGAATTATGTCTATAGTTCTCTATTAGACACTGTGGACAAACTTAACTCGACATTCTGTGATTCGAACTTAATCACTTTTCAAACATTCCTTCTTCGATCATATATTATGTTAAGTTGTCATCATGGTTTTTCCAAGATAGAACTTATGTCTGAACATAGTAGATGATGATCATCCTTTTCTTTCTTTCAACCATTGATGTTAAACTTAATACAATTCCTAATTTGAGTTATCAAGGACCAGTTCCTTAATTAACTTCTATTATGAAACTCTTTTCAGAATCCTTTAAGGAATACTACATAATATCGCAATATACTTATTATCAACTTCTACTCCCTGTAAATCATTCTTTATCGGTACTTGTGGTTTTATTCTTAATGTGTGGTATACACACTTAAGAATCACTCCTTTATGCTCCCACTCAAAATATGTTCCCAACATATTTGGGTATGAGTCACTACTCTTAGTCAACATACGTTCCTACATATTTGAATTTGACACTTGTTTTTCTCCCACTCAAAAATATGTCATTCACATATTGTTTTAGGAAGACTTTCATAGCTCCGACTCAATTTCATGCAAATTGCATATCCACTCACTATTTTGAACAACTGCCAAATCTGTTGATAAATTATCAAAGTGAGAGTTTTATTATCAGACACTAGTCCCTTACTAGTTTTAAATCCACTAGACTTTTAGCACACTTGAATCAAATTCATTTGAATTTGTCTAATACTTTATTCATGACAAATCATGCTTTTGTACTTCACTCCTTTTTCCACTATGGCTTTGCAGTCATTTGGGAAAATCGAAGTAAACCCTTTTACTTGTTAAGATTCAGCAACAAATTGCTTTCTAATCTTAAGTGAATTTTGCTTTAGGATTTCTCATAATTTTAGTGTACCATTATTTCCTTCGTAGTTCGTAGGTATGTCATTGACGTGGGCATACGCTACACATACTCGTGATCAGCATATACGGTCCAGCTCAGAAGAAGCCCACAACGTTGCTAGGGCCCAGTCGAGATTCGGGTGGCCTGGGAGACTTCGACTCCTTGTAGAACACGGCAAAGTACAAGATAGAAGTTTAAAGGGAAAACCCTAATATGTAACTGACTCGGTCTGCTATTTTGAGACCTAGCCTATCTATATAAAGTCTAGGAGGGGGCAACGAGGAGGATATTCGCAACCCTAGTTTCCACACCATCGCCAGATTGCATCTACGCACCCCTGTAACTTTCGACTCCTCGATATTTCCAAGAGCAGACAAGCAGGAGTAGGGTCCTCTACTAGTCCTGAACCTGGGTAAACCTTGTGTCACCTGTGTGCCTGTTTGCTAGCCGATCGATTCCCCCAGTGCTCCCTTCTTCCTCGAACCTAAGTCCATCAATGATGGGCATTGATGAGTTAACCCCTCATAAATTGGCGCCGTTTGTGGGAAATAGGAGTGCTGATGTTGCGGCTTCCTCGGCCCCATCAACCGTGATCTACGACTCCGTAGCAGCGAAGACTCACCTCCTTTTTAGCGCCTTCGACTTCACCGTCCACACGCCGGCCACTCGCCTAGATTTCGAGTCCGTGGGCGACGAGATCGGCCTGGCGATTTGGAGTTTACGCTTCCAAGTTGGTCAGCTGGGCACACTTCGCCTCCCTAATCAGCCGAAAGTTCCTGCGATTGCCCCTGTGTCGTGGTTTCCACCATCGATTGGCACCCTAAGCGAGCTCAATGCCTCGACATCAGTCGGGAATACGGACAACAACAACAGTTGCGAGTCTGATCTGGGTGATTTGGCAACAAAAGACGGAGCCTACGACTCTGGATCTGAAAGCTGTGGGAGCAACAGCTTCCCCAGCCACTACATGTGCACCATCATCAGCACAGGCGGTAACGGCAGCGAAACTCAGGGAACACCGGTAATGATGGTGGTATCCTAGTCGTGAATGGTGGCCCCTCCAACAGTGCCCCAGCAACAATGGGCCAGCAGGCCGCCCCCTAGCGACAGACCCATCCTAGAAGATCAGTCGTACCTCCCTGCGAATGAACATACCCAAGAGCGACAACTGATCAAGCTCAAGGACGCTGAGTGGGCTGGTGCAAGGAGGCCCTACAGGGCAACCCCCTAGCACCAGACTTGTCACAACAAATGCTGATGGGTTATCACTAGATGCTCATGGAGGAGTTCAAGTGCCAGCATCAAGTAATCGCCCAGCTTGACGAGCGCAAGAGGGTGGCAGACGAGTCGAGCCTCCAACTAGCTACACTCTCTTTCATCGGAGGATCCTCCTCTAGACGCAATGATCATGCAGCTGCTAGAAGACGCTCTCGACTGGATCACCTCATTATTAGGGAGCGAGAAGAGGCCACTCGAGTCCTCGACTTCTCGTCCATGATGGTGGACACGCGGGGCAACGTGCTCCTGAAAACGCCGCAGGCAGCGGTGACGGCAGCCACCATGTACCTGCTTAACAACCAGCCACCGACTGGGGACCCACAATCCGCCATGAACCGATCTATGATCGCTATCTTGGGACTAGTCAAAGATGCCCTCACCAAGGATCTAGCACCGGAGCCGAAGAAAAATAAAGCACTGGTCAAATATTACTAACCCTCCTCCTCCACTGGCGACGAACATGAGTTGTCGCGGTGACGCCGCTCACGTCAACATGACCACCACTACGACGCGTGTGATGACATCACGCAGAACAAGATCGACACGATGTAGGCGAGGCGCGCCCGCTCGACGGACTCGGAAGATGATGGGATGGAGCTTTGCGGCGCCAGCTGCTTTAATAGAGCCATACGACAAAAGCGAATGCCGAAAGGGTTCAAACTTCCATAAGACAATACGAAATTCGACAACCTCCAAGACTCGAAGATCTAGCTGGAGGATCATATCTCTTCCGTCAGGTTGCACGACGGAACAATGAGCATGGTTTGCAATGCCTCTAGCTACAATTGGAGGGTGCCGCTCGTGCATGGCTAAACAACCTCCCATGCGGGTCGATCCGCAGCTGGGATGAGCTGGTCTACAGCTTCGTGCGAAACTTCAAGGGCACTTACAAAAGGACCACATCAATCGAAGAATTAAAAGGCTGCTACCAAAAGACTGGTGAGTCGTTGTGCTCATACATTCAAAGGTGGACCATTATCAAAAATTATGTAGAGGATATCTCCAAGGATCACGCAATCGACGCATTCAATGGCAGGGTACGCCACAGAGAGCTCAGGGAGGAGCTAGGCTATTCAAAGCCCAAAACAATTGACCACCTGATGGAGATTACGAACAGCTGGGCTGATGGAGAGGACTCGGTGAAAAACGACCGTGCCCACTCAGATGATGATGGCGACCTCGGTCACAAACACGATCGTCGAGGAAAACACCGGATGCGTGGTTACGAGGACCGCGAGGAAGTCAACATGGTCGCGGCTGGCTATGCCGATAAACACGATGATGGCAACCACAACAGTGGATACCACAGCGGTGGATACCACGACAGTTGGAAAACCACGCAAATATGGCAACATCGTACCCGTGATGAAGCACCTGGAACATCTATCCATACAAACTTTCCGGACCTTGCAACATACATTTCTACATCGACAAACACTATGGCAAGAAAATATGTAGTCACATCCTGAAAGACTGCCGTGAGTTCCTCAAGCTACATGAAGGCCTGGCCCAGATGAATCGCGATGCGATAAACCAGGGCTACAGAGCCGCCTCAGGTGCTGTGGCTCACGGAGTGCCACCACCACCACCCGGGCCACCCCTACGGACGCGCCAGTCCAGAACAACAGAGGCGAGCAGTACCCTCGAGAACTGGGAAATATGGGAATGATCCGAAAAGGATGTCCATCAAATGAGGTTCAAAAATCAATCACTCTCCAAGTCAACCTGGCGATCAACTCTCCACCCTCCACCACCGAGTATCTCAGTAGATGCGAGTCCTACATTACCTTCGACAAACACGATCATCCGCGTCAAGTACCTTGCCCATGTCACTCTCCCTTGGTGCTCGAGGGACAAATTGGAGGCTTCAAGATGAATCACGTCTTCATGGATGGTGGCAGCAACATCAACTTGATGTTCACCAGCACCTTGTGTGCCATGCGGATCTCGTCCTCCTGCCTAGAAACCTCTGACACAATGTTCCACGACATCGTCCTAGGGAAAGGTGTATACCCCTTGGGCAATATTAACTTGGACGTCATCTTCGGCATGCTAGCTAAAAAGAAAGGCAAGAATGCCTGGAATTCGAAGTCGTCGACTGGACCTTGTAGTACCATTGCATCCTTGGACATGCGCATTCGCGAGGTTCATGGTGGTGCCATTACGCCTACATGTAGATGAAAATGCTAGGACTGAACGGCATCATCACCATCAGCGGAAACTTTGCCAAGTTAGATAGCTACGACAGGGAATTCAACAGAATCTCCCAATCGTTCGGAATGCAGGAGGAGCTGGCAAGGCTGAAGGAGTGGAGAGACAACAGTATTCTTCCTCCTAGTAAGCCAAACACACCTGATCAATCCTTTGACTCATCGGTGCACACCTAGGCGGTCCAGGTCCATCCAATGGACCCGAACAAGACGGCCCTCACCGCCAACAACTTGAGTCCCACATAGGAACTCGCGCTCATTGAAATCTTCACCTGGTGTCCAGCGGACATGCCAGGGGTTCCTAGGGAATTCGCTGAGAAATCATTCAACGTAAATCCTGAAGCAAGACTAGTGAAGTAGAGGATACGTCGACTGTTAGAGCCAAGGGCAAAAGTGGTCGGTATGGAAGTCAACTAACTCCTTGATGACCCACAAGTATAGGGGGTGTATCGCAGTATTTTTGAGGGAAGAGAAACCCAATTTATTGATTCGACACAAGGGGAGCCAAAGAATATTTATAAGCCTTAACAACTGAGTTGTCAATTCAGCTGCACCTGGAAACAGTCTTGCTCATAGCAGTTTATCAGTAGCAATAGTTTTGTAGTAGGAATAGTAAAGTAACAGCAGTAGTAAAGCAAAGACAATAGTAACAAAAGCAGTAAACAGTGGGATTCGAGTGCGGTAGGCATAGGGATGGATGGACGGGCGTTGCATGGACAAGACAATTCACATAGCAATCATAACATAGGGCAATTGTAGATAAATAAGATAAAGCACCCAAGTACTAGACAATCCTAGGCATGTGTTCCATATATAGTCATACGTGCTCGCAATGAGAACTTGCACAACATCTTTTGTCCTGCCAGCCCGTTTGCAGCGGGGCCTCTAGGGAACTACTGGCAATTAAGGTGCTCCTTTTAATAGAGCACCGGAGCAAAGCATTAACACTCTGTGAACACATGTGATCCTCACATCAAAGCCTTTACCTTCCGGTTATCCCGATTTCTATCACTTCGGGGCCATAGGTTCCGGACAACAACGTGTGTAAACAACTTGCAGATAAGACCAAGAACACTACTATCATAATGAATCAATAACATGTTCAGATCTGAAATCATGGCACTCGGGCCCTAGTGACAAGCATTAAGCACAACAAGTTGCAACAAAGTCATAAAGCACTAATAGGCGAAGAGAGAGGCCGAGGGGGTGCCTAGGGGGCCCACACCACCCCCTGGCGTGGCTTGGCCTAGCCCGCGCCACTAGGTGGTGTGGCCACCCTAGGGCTCTTCTCCGTCTCGTATTCTGGCTCCTGGAGTCTTCGGGTGAAATACGATTTTTGGCATATTTTCCAGGATTTTTCCTGATAGTTGGTTTTCTGCACAAAAAATGGACACCAAGGCAATTCTGCTGAAAACAGCGTCAGTCCGCATTAGTTGCATCCAAATCACACAAGTTTAGAGGAGAAACAACAGAAAAAGTGTTCGGGAAAGTAGATACGTTTTGGACGTATCAACTCCCCCAAGCTTAGCTTATTGCGTGTCCTCAAACAATTCAGTTGAAAACTGAGTGCGATAAAAGAACTTTGACGAACACATTTGCTTCATATGATGTAAATATTCTCAACAATGTGATCAACTACTTAGACAACTCATAATAAAGAGTATGCAACTGAGTCTACTTAATAGTCATTGCGAGCTATGAAGAGATTCCAACTCAAGAATAAATAGTAGCATGAAGCACGAACATAAGCAACATTACAATGCTCATAGGAAGGTATGATAGAGTGGTATCTTGCTTGCCTTTGATTATGAATGTCAACGCACCTCTGAAGTTCAAGTGATGACTAGAAGTAAAGATATCAAGAATACAAGCGTCAAAGTCAAAACACAAATAATCAAGTAATGAAACAAACACAAAGAATGACAACTATGCTCTCAAGAAGGTGCTCAAAGAATGTGTGGAGACTCAACAAGTAGAAGAAAAAGTTTTGAATAATTTGAAAGGCTTACAAATGCTGAAAGTATGGTACTCGTTAGCTTTGAGCTCTCATTGCCCCTATCATAAGCATCTTGAAGGTGATTAAGGTTAAAGTGACACAACTAAGAGGATATTCTTGACAAGTTATAAACTGAAACCTCATGCCCCTTACTTACGAATACCGATCCTCATGCTACTCAAGTTCAGTCATGAGTAAGCTCTTGTCATTGTAAGTATGTGTGTATCATTAAGAACCGCCAATGGGGTACCCCTTGCACATGATAGGGGAGCTTTCCCATAATCAAAATGACAAGGCAAGCAGACAATGAGCATCTCAGCGATCTTTTTATTTGCTATTTGCATAGGTTTTTATTGAGGATGCTTCATAGAGTGCTCATTATGGTGATGCTGCAAGTTTCCACCATGATTAGGCATGGCTTAGGCTAGCGCCCAGGCGTTTCTCTAACACACATACAAACTCCATGATCTTACAAGTTCCACTTTTATTTCACACCACCGGGATCTGTAAGCAAAAGAACATGATATCAACGGGGTACACAGTACAAGTGCAATGTTGAAAGCGTTCCCCATGAAACATGGTTCTGCTAATTTCAACTTATAAAGCGCAAGCATATACGCAACAAAGAAGGACCGAATGGTTCAAGTTTATTAGAGGCAATAAAGTAAAGTGTGCCATCAAGTTCCTGAGAGCTTTACTAACTAACTTTCTCAAAACAAGCAAACATTTTATTCGGAACAAAACAAGGCATATTGAATATGCACGGAGGTAGCAAATGATGCTAATGGGTAGGTTTGGTGGACACTTTTGAAATATTTGGTTTAGGGATTTGGAAACTTGAGTAAAACATACTCGGTGAAAGTGAAGGCTAGAAATAGTAAGGGAGCGACAAATGAGAGAGCGATAGCTGTCATTATCATGCTTGCAACAAAATAGGACCACTCATGGCATGAAAGTGATTCAAGATTCTCAAGGAAAAATAATTCATCAAGGCTCAACTGATTATTACAGTCATGTGCATGCGTGAGCATGTGCCAAGTCAATCAAATGAAACAATCAGAGGAGGATACCACAGTGTCATACCAATTTATGAATAGAGTAATGCAAGCAAACGCTCACGAGACATGCTACAAACTATTAGCGGGCTGGAGCTAATCACAAGAAAGCAAGAACTACTAAGCATCCAAAGATAACATACACCCTACATGAACGGACTAAGCATGCCCACAGTGATGAGTATATGTACAAAAATGAAGACAAATAGAGTTCGTTACCAGCCTCTTACCACGCCTCGAGTTGTCATTAATCCTCATTATTGCTCTTCACTGGTGTGGCTTGAATAATAATATGAAACCAATAGTCCACTGAGAACTGCCGAACCCTGTAGCAAACTCGCAAAAACCAAAGAAGAACGACAAATATTTTTGGTGTTTTCGATTTTTAAACAAGAACCAAAAGAGAAAACAAGCAAAGCAAAATCTTTTTGGGTTTTTCGAATAGTTCAAACAAAGCAAAAAGGGAAAAGCAAACCAAGGCAAAAAGAAGAAGCAAACCAAAGAGAAACAACAGAAATATTTTTAGTCTTTTTGTGTTTTTAGAAAGCAAAAGCAAAGAAGAACAAAACTAAAAAAACGAAAACATGAATATAAAAAGTATCGACGCAACGTGATATGGAGATGAGTGTGGTGTCGGCATACCTCCCCCCAAGCTTAGGCTTTTGGCCTAAGTGGGTATCAATCCATGTACGAATAGGGGTTCCAAGCGGGTGGATCTTTGTAAGAATGGTCGTAGCTGGGCCCATGAGAAGAAGAGGAAGCTCCCCAATTATAAGTGGGTTGCTGATATGAAGACTCTCCCTCATTCGAGGGCTGGACCGAATCATCCGTGACCTCCCTTCTAGTGTCCTGCTCCTGCTGGGAAAGCTCTCCCAGGTACGTGTTAAGCTCCTCCTCACTGAGGGACCATCCTTCCCTGTTATCAAGGTTAAACAAAACAGGTGCAGGCAAAAGAACAACACGCTCGGACTTGCTCTTTCTCCAGCCAGCCTTGAGAAAGGTCATTTCATAAGATAACTCACTCAAACTAGCCCACGAGGAAATAAATTTATGTTGTATCATGGAATTAAAATCAAGCCTCTCTATGGGAAACTGTAGGTCTAGATGATGAGGCACTAAACCATGCAATGCTAGCAAACGAGAAGCAATGAGGCCTCCACAAATTCCAACTTTCTCACGGTTAGCAGCAAGACGGAAAGCTATCAAATCACCCAAGTTGTAAGACCTATCTCGTCTAAGAACAGCAGAGATAAATGCTAGATCAAACGAAGATAACTTATTAGCAGTTTTCCTATCAAGAACACACTTGGCAATAAAGTAGGCAAAGTAGTGGATGGAGGGAAGATGAATGTTATGGATTTTTCCATTCTCCTTCGAGAAGCTACTCCCTTGGCAAATTTCTGCATATAAATCCATGAGTGGTTCAGGTCTCTCCTTAATCTTTCTACATGATCCCCATTGAGGTACCTTAATAGCTGCACAAAAATTATCAAGAGAAAGGTTGACAACTATATTGTAAATTTTGTAATGGACCATGGGGTTAGGCAAAGAGTGACTAAATTTGAAGTCCTGCACCACAGACATGGTTAGCTTCCAAAAAGTGCTCTAACCCTGCATTAGAAACCAAAGTGTGGAAATCTTGTAGAATTCCTGTAGCTCTCATGAACTCAGAGCATGGATAAATGGAGGGAAAAACTTCCTCCTCCCGGTGGACCTTCATGACCTCAGGCACCCAAAGCTCATGTTGGTTTAGGTGGTGTTCACTCATCTTCTATTCTGAAATTTAAACACCTATTAAACAAGTGATTGCAAAGTAAATGTAATGAAGTCTTCTACTCATAAGGACTTGCAAGAGGCCTAAACATGCATCAAAACTATATCTCTAAGCATCAAACAAGCTTACAAGCTCTCATAACCAGTCACCTACAGCAGCAAAATACTCAACATATAATCCACTAAACACAAATCTACTTGGACAAGGGGAGGAGTCACATACCAAGGAACAATTGCTCCAAATTTCAGCAAGAAAGATGGGCTGAGCAAGGAGATCGAAGAAATCGAGAGCAACCACAGAAAGAACGCAATTTTGAGCTATGAACTGGAGCTTTCTCGGGAGAGAGAAGAAAGTGGTAGGTGAGAGAGGTAGTGGGGGGCCAGGGGTGGCCCACACCAAGGCATGGCACCTCCCAGGGCTGGCCGCGCTCCCACATGGTGCGCCTGCCTGGCGGGCCCCCTAGTACCTACCAGGTACTCCTCTGCCCCCTTTTCACGTAAAAATTTAATATGAATTTTCTGGAATTTTTTGAGACACTTTATTTTTGGGCATTTTTCAGAAATAGAAGAATGATTTTTCTGACAGACAGATTTTTTTCTTTTGGAAACATGATGCAAAGACAAAACAAGGCTAGAACTACAGAAGTTCTAACGTGCAAGCAACTAACAACACAAAGAAAACTAAACGAAAGCAAAAACTAAAATGCAAAGGATAGAAATGAACGAAGATAATCATAATGAAAACATTGTTTTGTTCAATGGAATCCTTTTGTTAGCAAGGTTGATCAAGTATTGCTACCAAAACAATTGCATATGAGACAAAACTTTGTACTCCACTAATGATTATGTTACCTCAACCTTGATAGCAATGGTCCCAATCATAATAGTTTCAAATTTTTCTTTTGGTATGGGACAATATATTTCTCCAACTTTAATGCCTTCAACATGTTCAATTGAATTCAAGCCATAAGTCCTTTAAATCTTCTTGGCGAAATAGACAGTATGTTCCTTGTCATTAACATTGAAGGTCACCTTTCCTTGATTACAATTAATAACAGCTCCTACAGTATTAAGGAAAGGTCGCCCAAGAATAATAGACATATTATCATCTTCAGGCATTTCAAGCACAACAAAATCAGTTAATATCAAGCAATTGTGAGCCACCGGAACAGGTACATCCTCACATATACCCACAGGAATGGTGGTAGATTTATCAGCCATTCGCAAAGATATATCAGTTAGTATTAATTTTTCAAGTTGAAGCCTTTTATAGAGAGAAAAAGGCATAACACTAACTCCAGCTCCCAAATCACACAAAGCAGTTCTAACATAACTGTTCTTAATAGAGCAAGGGATAGTTGGAATCCCTGGGTCTCCAAGTTTCTTAGGAACCTTACCATTGAAAGAATAATTAGCAAGCAAAGTAGAGATTTCTTCATTAGGGATCTGCCTTTTATTCGAGACAATGTCCTTCATATACTTTGAGTAAGGAGGCAATTTAATAACATCAGTCAAAGGAATTTGCATGAATAAAGGCTTCATCCAATCACAAAACTTATTGTAGTGTTCATCTTCCTTTGACTTGTGTTTCTCATCAGGGAAAGGCATAAGTTTTTGGACCCAAGGTTCTCTTTCACTACCATGTTTCTTAGCAATGAAATCTTCTTTGGTGTATTTAGTAGTCTTAGTGTGGTTTTCAGGTTCTTCTTCAACTTTTTCTTCATTAGGCACTTCATTTTCTTCATTACCACTTTCAGTTTCGGCATCAGAGATAGATATACTATTAGGATCTATAGCAGGTTCAGAGGGTTCTACAACAATTTTATGTTTCTTTTTTCCTTTTCTTACGAGTAGAACCACTATTTTCAGCTTGTTGAGAATCCTGCTCAATTCTTTTGGGATGCCCCTCAGGATATAGAGGATCCTGGGTAGCAGCACCACTTCTAGTTCTAATTTCATAAGCATGTTTTTCTTTAGCAGCACTAGCTAGTCGCTTTGCACTTTAACGAGTTGATCTATTTGAGTATGAACCATTTGAAAGTGTTTAACAATCATTTTAACATCATTAGAGGTTCTTTCCACAATATCTTTCAACTCAACAATAGCTCTAGTGTTTTCCATTAGATGATTTTGCACCCTTTTATTAAAGTTATCTTGCTTAACAATAAAGATATCAAATTCTTCTAAGCATTGATCAGGAGGTTTCAAGTAAGGGATATCACCTTCATCAAAGTGTTGGAGAGAGTGTACCTCAATAGTGGGTGAGTAGGGAATAGGCTTACATAATTCTTCTATAGGAGGTAAATTCTTGACATCTGCAGCTTTAATTCCCTTCTCCTTAAGACATTTCTTAGCTTTCTTCATCACTTCATCATTTAATTCAATAACTCCCCTCTTCTTTGATGTTGGAATAGGCATAGGAATAGATGGTTCAGTTACAATTACTTCAGGTATAGCTTGTTTAGGAGGATTCCAATCTTCATAATTCTTGCTTATTTTAGCCATTAATTCCTTAGCTTCCTTAGGAGTCCTATTCCTGAAAACGCAATCAGCACAACTATCTAGGTATGTCCTAGATTCCTCGGTTAATCCGTTATAAAATACATCAAGAAGCTCATTCTTAGGTAATGGACTTCCAGCCTGTGCATGAATCAAAGCACCAAACCTTGCCCAAGATTCGGGCAATACCTCTTTTTCTCCCTGTTTAAAATCAAAAAGTTCCTCCAAAATAGCATGTCTAGCACTAGGAGGAAAATATTTCTGCAGGAAAGTACTAATCAAGCACTCAGGGCTATCAATAGATCCAGGAGGTAAATTACTAAACCAAGTTTTAGCTTCTCCTTTCAATGAAAAAGGAAAAATCTTAGCAACAGAGTAAGTACGCATCTTAATATCATCAGAAAACAAGCCACTCATAGTAGAAAGTTCATTCATGTGTGCTACCGCACTTTCATTCTTAGTCCCATAAAAAGGTTCTTTCTCGACAATAGCTATGTAAGATAGATCGAGAGAGAAATCATAATCTTCATCTATAATTTTTATGGGAGAAGCAGCAAACTTAGCATCAAGAGATAATTTGGGTATAATAGTACGCCTCTCAAGGAGACTCTTAGCAGCGCTCATATCATGGGTGTTCTTACATTCTTCAATAAAATCATCGGTCATCTCAACATAATCTTCTTCAGTATCATAACTCTCACTAGACTCAAGTGAGCTAACGGGTATGGTAGTGTCTTCATTAGGAGTTTCGGTATTTCCAGCTATAGTTCTAGCAATCGTAGCATCTAGGAAAGGACCTAATGACCCACTCTTATCAAGCACAGTAGAAGCAGTGTGTGTAGCATGTGTATGTGGTGGTGTAAGGAACTTACTCAAAACAGACGGTGAATCAAGAGCGGTAGAGGTGTTTAGAATCGTACCTCTTCTTGTAGTGGATGGTAAAATAGGAACCTTGCCATCACGAGACTTACCCATGATGGATGGATAGCAGCGAACAATAGAGAATCCAAGTGAACTTGATAAATAAAGCTATGCTCCCCGGCAACGGCACCAGAAAATAGTCTTGATGACCCACACGTATAGGGGGTGTATCGCAGTATTTTCGAGGGAAGAGAAACCCAATTTATTGATTTGACACAAGGGGAGCCAAAGCATATTTATAAGCCTTAACAACTGAGTTGTCAATTCAGCTGCACCTGGAAACAATCTTGCTCACAGCAGTTTATCAGTAGCAACAGTTTTGTAGTAGGGATTGTAAATTAACAACAGTAGTAAAGCAAAGACAATAGTAACAAAAGCAGTAAACAGTGGGATTCGAGTGCGGTAGGCATAGGGATGGATGGACGGGCGTTGCATGGACAAGACAATTCACATAGCAATCAGAACATAGGGCAATTGCAGATAAATAAGATAAAGCACCCAAGTACTAGACAATCCTAGGCATTTGTTCCATATATAGTCATACGTGCTCGCAATGAGAACTTGCACAACATCTTTTGTCCTGCCAGCCCGTTTGCAGTGGGGCCTCTAGGGAACTACTAGCAATTAAGGTGCTCCTTTTAATAGAGCACCGGAGCAAAGCATTAACACTCCGTGAACACATGTGATGCTCACATCAAAGCCTTTCCCTTCCGGTTATCCCGATTTCTGTCACTTTGGGGCCATAGGTTCCGGACAACAATGTGTGTAAACAACTTGCAGATAAGACCAAGAACAATACTATCATAATGAATCAATAACATGTTTAGATCTAAAATCATGGCACTCGGGCCCTATTGAC
This sequence comes from Avena eriantha, assembly GCA_910589775.1. Taxonomy (NCBI): domain Eukaryota; kingdom Viridiplantae; phylum Streptophyta; class Magnoliopsida; order Poales; family Poaceae; genus Avena; species Avena eriantha. Next base: position 566,958,192 of record OU342743.1, read on the forward strand.
AAGCATTAAGCACAACAAGTCGCAACAAAGTCATAAAGCACTAATAAAAGATACTAGGCACCATGCCCTAACAATTTGATGCCATTACATGAACGATCTCATCCAATCCCTACCATCCCCATAGCCTACAGCGGGGGATTACTCACTCATAAATGGGGGAAACATGGATGGTCGATCGAGAAGCAATGGTGATGATGATGGCGATGATCTCCTCCAATTCCCCGTCCTGGCAGGGTGCCAGAACAGAGTTTCTGGTTCTGTTTCATGGAATCTGGTGGTGGCGGCGGAGCAGAACTCCTTTTGGAAAATCGTCGAACCCCCCGAAGTTTTTAGGTCAGAAGGCTCCTTATAGGCGAAGAGAGAGGCCGAGGGGGTGCCTGGGGGCCCCACACCACCCCCTAGCACGGCCTGGCCTAGCCCGCACCACCAGGTGGTGTGGCCACCCCAGGGTTCTTTTCTGTCTCGTATTCTGGCTCCTGGAGTCTTCGGGTGAAATAGGATTTTTGGCATATTTTCCGGGATTTTTCCTGATAGTTGGTTTTCTGCACAAAAAATGGACACCAAGGCAATTCTGCTGAAAACAGCGTCAGTCCGCATTAGTTGCATCCAAATCACACAAGTTTAGAGGAGAAACAATAGCAAAAGTGTTCGGGAAAGTAGATACGTTTTGGACGTATCACTCCTCGATGCTAAATTCATACGAGACATCAAGGAAAGCACCTGGGTAGCAAACCTTGTACTTGTTCCTAAAAAGGACACGGATATCCTGCGGATGTGTGTGGACTTCACTTCCTTGAATAAACATTGCCTAAAGGATCACTTCCCATTGCCATGGATCGACCAGATAATCGATTCCACCGCGGGATGCGAGCGCCTCTGCTTCCTTGACACCTACTAAGGCTACCACCATATTTCAATGAAGGAGGAGGACTAGGACCAGGAGAAAATGGCCTTCATCACGCCCTTCGGCATCTTCTGCTACACAATGATGCCCTTCGGGCTAAAGAACGCAGGGGCCACCTATCAGCGGTGTATGCATGGCTGCCTGAAGAGCCAGCTTGGCCGCAATATTTAGGTCTACGTCGATGACATCGTCGTCAAAACCAAGAAGGAGGCCTCACTACTCGACGATCTTCGAGAGACCTTCGATAATATCGACCGCTATCGGATGAAGCTAAACCTAGATAAATGCGCCTTTGGCGTACCATCTGGGAAATTGCTTGGATACCTCATCTCCACGAGGGGGATCAAGGCTAACCCGAAGAAAATAAAGGCCATACTAGCCATGGAGAAACCAAAGAATGTCAAAGGCGTCCATTAGCTGGCCGGGCGAATCATGACACTCACTGATTCATCAGTCGAATGGGCGAGAAGGCACTACCGTTCTACCAGCTCCTTGCCAAAGCTGAAAAGTTTGAGTGGACGAAAGAAGCACAAGAAGCACTTGAAGACCTCAAGCGTCTACTATCCACTTCGCCGGTGTTGGTAACACCTAGAGAAAAGGAGCCCCTATTGCTATACATCTCTGCCACTAACCAGATGGTTAGTACCGTGCTCGTAGTGGAACGAGCTGAAGAAAACAAAGTCCAGGGAGTGCAACACCTAGTCTACTACCTCAGCGACTGCGGTACCTGCACTATCATAAGCTGGCATATGGCATCTTCATGACAGCTCAGCGACTGCGCCACTACTTCCAGGAGCACCCCATCATTGTGGTGAACGACACTCCACTAGGGCACATCCTCAACAACCCTGACGCCACCGGATGAGTCACACTTTGGGGGATAGAACTGTCTCCACGAGACATCACATACGAGAAGCGAGACGCGATCAAATTGCAAGTACTCCAGACTTCCTCATTCACTGGATGGAGAACCAGCTCCCCGACACGCCAGACATGTCCTGCCTATGGACAATGCACTTTGACGGATCAAAACATCGAGAAGGAGCCGACGCAGACGTCATCCTGGCATCGCCACAAGGTGTCAAGATGAACAATGAATCTGAATACGAGGCCCTGCTCCATGGTATGCAGATGGCCAAAGCTTGTAGCGCAACATGACTCGTCATCTACGGTGACTCTAAGCTGGTGGTGGATCAAACCATGAACCCGTGTGATTCCCTGAGCGACAACATGATCACCTACCGCAACCTCTATGACGCACTCGAAGGAGACTTCGGTGGCTGCAAACCGTGGCACGTTGTTCGCGAGATCAACGAAGAGGCGGATACACTCGCCAACATTGGCTCCACCTATGCCCGGTGCCACCTACAATATTCCTAGAGCAAATATGCGAACGATCCATCAAGCCAAAGGTTCCAGAACTGCCAACCATCACGTCAAAGGACTCGGGGGCTACGTCACCCGATGAACTCAAAACACCTGAAGATAAGGAACATGAGATAGGACTCGAATGCCCCATGGAGGTCATGTTGATCGAGCCATCCTGGACGCAACCGTATATCACATACATGCTCAGCAAAGGGCTGCCAAATGACCCGATAGATGTGCGGCATATAGCACGACGATCCAAGCCTTTTGCCCTCATTAACAGTGAACTATATAAACACAACATCATAGGAGTCCTTCAACGATGCATCTCCAACGGAGACGGGAGGGCCATCCTCCTCGAAATACACGAAGGCACTTGTGGCCATCATGCCGAAAGCTGCACGCTCATCGCCAAATCTCTACGAGATGGTTTCTATTGGCCAACAGCAATGCACGACGCTAAGGACATCGTCCAGAAGTGCAATGCTTGCCAAAGATTTGCGGACAAACCGCACACATCTGGTGCAGAGCTTAGGCCAATACTCGTGGCCTGGCCCTTCACGCAATGGGGACTCGACATGGTTGGCAACCTGCAAAAATCTTCACCTAGAGGATACGTCTACCTCCTCGTCACAATAGACAAATTCACCAAGTGGATTGAGGCCATGACGGTGACAAACCAGTCAAGGGCCACCGCCGTCAAATTCTTCAAGTCCATCGTCTTCCGGTTCGGATTGCCACACAACATCATCACTGACAACGGAACGAACTTCACCTTGAACGAATTCTAGGATTTCTGCGAAAACCTGGGAATGAACATCAGCTACGCCTCAGTGGCGCATCCTCAGACCAATAGTCAAGTCGAAAAGGCCAACGGCCTCGTCTGCAATGGTATCAAGAAAAGGCTCCTCAGAGTACTCGAAAGACCTGCTGGGTGCTGGCCCGAGGAGCTACCATCGGTACTCTGGAGCCTGCGTACAACTCCAAACGGCGCCACATGCTATACTCGGTTCTTCATGGTAGACGGTCCTGAGGCAGTACTACCTGTAGAAGTACGCTACAAGGCCCCAAGGGTCGTAGCATACAGTGAGTCGGAATCAACTGCCGCACTGGAAGACTCTGTCGACCTCCTCGACGAAGCACGTGAAATAGCAGCGGAACGAACCATGATCTACCAGCAAAACCTCCGCAACTACCACAGCCGAAGGCTATGCCCAAGGTCCTTTGTCGAAGGAGACCTCGTCCTACGACTGAAGCAGCAAGGACACCTCAAGCTCGAGTCCCCTAGGAAGGGACCTTATGTGATTACCGAAGTAATCCCAGGTGGCTCCTACCACCTTAAAGACGTAGAAAGTGGAGTTGCATACTCCAACCCCTAGAACGTCGCATAGCTATGTCGTTTCTACCCTTAGATGTTTTTACTTTACAAATAAGGCTATTTAGCCAGGCTACTTAGCCACACATTGTGCCTCCTAATATCCTGTGAATAAATAAAGCTAAGTGCCTCCAACCTTGTGTGTCTATTTTAATTGCAATTACATCACTCGGGAGCTGCGCCACCCTATCTAGCTCGTTACATGAGCAACAAAGTAACCTGAGTAGCTAACATACTATTAATTGAACCCTTGATAAACCCAACCCAGCTGCAACGTGCCTGACAGGTTGGCAAGGTGCTAAGATAAGTATGCGTTAGGCTAACGAAAAGGCACTTAATAGTACAAGCTACTCGAAAAATACACAAGCTAGCAAGCTTTACACACACTACGGGTAACAAAACACCCAATTCAAATATACGAACTTGACAACACCTTTTACATCTCCGCGTAGGCCTAAAACTACTCTACTGGCGTAAAAGGAGAATGTTGGTGCACTGCTCGAACAACTCAATGATGTCTTTGGCTGGCCGATCAACCGCCTGATAATGGAGCACCATATTCCATGCCATCCCCTCCGGTGGGGGTGGCAGTCCCGCAGCAATAGGACCAAATCCAGATCGGGTCGATGCAGGCGCACAAGCGCCAGTGCATCCTTGGCACCCGCGACGAACTGCTGACGCATGCACTCGCGAACTGCGCTGGCATCCTAGAACTTCTTCAATAAAGCTAACAAGATTGAAGGCACAATGTCCAAGGGGAACATTACCCGAAATATGTCCTTCAGGCATGACTATGCCTTCTTCAAGTAAAGCGGCACCTGCGACACACAATCCTGCAATGTCGCCAATGTGACTACGCGATCCCGGTCAACCCAAAAGTACCCACTAGCTATTGGAGATATGCCCAAGAGGCAATAATAAAAGTGATTATTATTATATCTTTGTGTTTATGATGAATGTTTACATCCCATGCTATAATTGTATTATAAGGAAACACTAATACATGTGTGTTTTGTAAACAAAAGAGAGTCCCTAGTAAGCCTCTTGTTGAACTAGCTTGTTAATTAATTGATGATCATGGTTTCCTGATCATGGACATAAGGATGTGATTAATAACAAGGTTATATCATTAGGAGAATGATGTGATGGACACACACCCATAGTAAGCGTAGCATAAGATCAAGTCATTAAGTTCGTATTGCTGTAAGCTTTCAAATACATAGTAACCTATTCCTTCGACCATGAGGTTATGTTAGTCACCATCACCGGATGGATACTTTGATGACATCAAACGCCGCTTCGTAACTGGGTGGTTATAAAAGTCTCATTGGGTATTCTGAAAGTATGAGTTGAAGCGCATGAACCAAGATTGGGATTTGTCCATCCATATGACGGATAGATATGCTCTGGGCCCTCTCGGTGGAATGTCATCTAGTTAGCTTGCAAGCGTGTGACTAGGTCACAAGGGATGACATATCACGGAACGAGTAAAGAGTACTTATCAGTAACGAGGTAGAACTAGGTATGGAGATACCGACGATCAAACCTCGGATAAGTATAGTACCGCGAGACAAAGGGAATTAGTTTCGTATGTAAGTGGTTCAATCGATCGCAAAGTCATCGTTGAGTATGTGGGAGCCATTATGGATCTCTAGGTCCCGCTGATGGTTATTGATAGGAGATGTGTCTCTATCATGTCTACATATCCACGAACCGTAGGGTGACACACATAAGGTTCGAAGTTGTTTTAAGTAGATATGGAATATGCGTTGGAGATCGAATGTTGTTCGGAGTCTCGGATTGGATTCGGGACATCACGAGGACATCCGAAATGGTCCGGAGAATAAGATTCATATATAGGAGATCATTTTATGAGATAGGAAATGTTCCGGAGTGTTTGTATGAGGATTCTAGAAGGTTTCGGAATGTTCCGGAAGGTTCTAGAAGATATCTTGGAGTTTGCTTGAAAATCAAGATAGGGATCAAGGAGTACTGGTGGGTCAAGATACGGATTCGTGGGAGAGGAGGACTCCTCCCCCCACCTCCAATCCGCCGACCTAGAGAGGGAGGGGAGTCGTACAAGGACTCCCCCTCCCTAGGCGCCTCCCCTCTTTAAATAGAGGGGCAGGGGCGCCCCCTCCTCCCCTGCTCTCATAACACCCAATCTCTGTCGCCTCTCTCCTCCACCATCTTCTGCACAGGCATAGGCGAAGCCCTGCAGAATTCTCTACTCCACCACCACCACCACACCGTCGTGCTGCTGGGATTCCGTGGAGAAGATCTACTACCTCCGCTGCTCGCTGGAACGGGGAGAGGAAGGTCTGCTTCGACTCCGCACGTGTGACCGACTGCGGAAGCGCTGCCGAATCGTGGCGCTCGAAGGATCGTCTACTTGACCAAGGGCGGAAGCGCTGCCGAATCGTGGCGCCGGAAGGATCGTCTACTTGACCGACGGCGGAAGCGCTGCTGGAACGCGATGCCGGAAGGATCGTCCACACGATCTTGAGATCGCCAAGTGATCGACTACATCAACCACGAGATCTAATGTCGTTAACGCTTTCGGATCTACGAGGGTTAGTTCCCATCTATCTCGTTGCTCATGTCTAATAGATTAGATCTTGGCTTTTATCTATATTAGATCTAGGTTTTGTTCGTTCTTGCGGTAGAAATTTTTTGTTTTCCATGCTACGAACCCATCACTAGCTTCCAACTTCTCCTGGGTCAACCAGTTTAGCCAAATGCCGACTCAGTCTCTCTCTTCCTGTGGAAGGCGAATACTAACAGCTGCAAAGAGCATTAAAAGGCACAAGGTCAAATCGCCGCCACAAGTGGCCAGAAAAGGGGCACCCCCACAAGCACAACACTTGTCAAAGAAGTTTGGAGAACCTAGAATATTACAAAAGGATGACAAAGGGGCATCCTACAGCTACACACTGGAACTCAGGGGCTTCATCGAGTCAGTGGTAGCCTCCGACGCTGCAACCTTGTCGGTTACAGCCTCTGATGTCGTGGCGTTCACTGTCTTCGACTACTTCAGCTCCGCCGAGTACTTTGTGAGTGTCTCAATGAGCCTAGGCCCATATTTGTGACAACAAGAGGCAAAGGGAGCAAATACTACCTGCTACCCATCTACAGTAACCGACATCGCTGTGGAGACCTTGCTAGGGTTCAGATTAACACCATGGGCTTGCGCCATCGCAAGTCCCATGGTAGCTCCGAACCCCTTCTGTGCATTCTTGAACTGTGCGGGAACACCTCTGGTGAAGGACTCCACCAACCCATCAAGATCTTCGATAAGATTGGCCTTAGGAACCATCTCCTCTCGAAGACGCCCAAGCACACCCTTGGCCTTCTGAAGGGAATCCTTGGCAGAGATGATGCGGTCTTAAACTATAGCTATAGCACCAGACAAAGCATCATGGCGAGCTAGAGCTTGAGCGTCGAAGCTCACACCAACAACATCTGCATAAGACACAGATGAGCATAACCAAACAGAGGAAAATGTAGAGCAAAGAAATGATGCAACATCATACCTGAGAGTGCCTTAGCAATAGAGAAAAGCTATTCTGCTAACACATTCTCCCGGTCAGCTGTAGCGGCAAGAAGATCCTCCTCGCGCTTCTTCGACTCCTAGACGGAGCGTTCAAAGGCTTCGAGTGCCTCGTCGCATTTCTTCTCTACTGCGGCAAGACCCTCTCGAGGGAAATGACGTGGCGGAGAAGCTCATTGTTATCACCTACAAAGGATGATAGAAAAACTTAAGCTCGACGATTCTCTGCACCAACAATACAGAGATAAAGAGTGCAATCTCACCTTGGAATGCGTGATGTCAGGTCTCCAGCAAGGCATGCTGACAACCCAAGGTTGTAATATGTTTAGTGAGGCAAATTGATTCCTTCAGGACAAGCTACAAAAAGAAATGCATTAGCACAAAACTAATTTCGACTAGAATAGTCAAGAAAACTTACATGCTCCTCTAGGTATTCCAAAGTCTCCTTCTGTGAGGATGCACGGGCATTCATCTGGTGCTCCCCCGTGTGGGGAAACTCGAAGAGTTGGCACCAGAGGTGGCCGCCACCTGGGGGAGCGCGAACACTCCTCAACATCCTTACCCTTGGAGTCTGCGACTCCACTCTCCTTCACGAAGAAGCAATCATCAAACAATGACAATGCAGTTTTGTGATGGCTCAATGCACAGCGCCCAGAAAAGTGCTGGTGCATGGTTGATGTAGAGCTCGTTGGGAAATCCAAGAGGAAGGTAAGATGAGCACAGCAGCAAGTTTCCCTCAGTTATGAAACCAAGGTTTAATCGAACTAGTAGGAGCAAGGAAACACCCCAAAGGTGTTACTAGCTGAGCTTTGGCAGGGCGCACTACCGGTTCTAGTAGCAATGTGGAGACCTGCACAACACAACCACAGAACTTTGTCCCCAACTTGCGATGAGGTTATCAATCTCACCGTGTTTTGTAGAAAACAAAGGATTAAACGTATCGAATGGAAAGAAGTAATAGTTTGCAGAAAGTAAACACAAGAAGTACTAGACAATCCTAGGCATTTGTTCCATATATAGTCATACGTGCTCGCAATGAGAACTTGCACAACATCTTTTGTCCTGCCAGCCCGTTTGCAGCGGGGCCTCTAGGGAACTACTAGCAATTAAGGTGCTCCTTTTAATAGAGCACCGGAGCAAAGCATTAACACTCCGGGAACACATGTGATCCTCACATCAAAGCCTTTCCCTTCCGGTTATCCCGATTTCTGTCACTTCGGGGCCATAGGTTCCGGACAACAACATGTGTAAACAACTTGCAGATAAGACCAAGAACAATACTATCATAATGAATCAATAACATGTTCAGATCTAAAATCATGGCACTCGGGCCCTATTGACAAGCATTAAGCACAACAAGTTGCAACAAAGTCATAAAGCACTAATAAAAGATACTAGGCACCATGCCCTAACAATCCGATGCCATTACATGAACGATCTCATCCAATCCCTACCATCCCCATAGCCTACAGCGGGGGATTACTCACTCATAAATGGGGGAAACATGGATGGTCGATGGAGAAGCAATGGTGATGATGATGGCGATGATCTCCTCCAATTACCCGTCCTGGCAGGGTGCCAGAACAGAGTTTCTGGTTCTGTTTCATGGAATCTGGTGGTGGCGGCGGAGTAGAACTCCTTTTGGAAAATCGTCGAACCCCCCGAAGTTTTTAGGTCAGAAGGCTCCTTATAGGCGAAGAGAGAGGCCGAGGGGGTGCCTGGGGGCCCCACACCACCCCCTAGCACGGCCTGGCCTAGCCCGCGCCACCAGGTGGTGTGGCCACCCCAGGGTTCTTTTCCGTCTCGTATTCTGGCTCCTGGAGTCTTCGGGTGAAATAGGATTTTTGGCATATTTTCCGGGATTTTTCCTGATAGTTGGTTTTCTGCACAAAAAATGGACACCAAGGCAATTCTGCTGAAAACAGCGTCAGTCCGCATTAGTTGCATCCAAATCACACAAGTTTAGAGGAGAAACAATAGCAAAAGTGTTCGGGAAAGTAGATACGTTTTGGATGTATCACTCCTCGATGCTAAATTCATACGAGACATCAAGGAAAGAACCTAGGTAGCAAACCTTGTACTTGTTCCTAAAAAGGACACGGATATCCTGCGGATGTGTGTGGACTTCACTTCCTTGAATAAACATTGCCTAAAGGATCACTTCCCATTGCCATGGATCGACCAGATAATCGATTCCACCGCGGGATGCGAGCGCCTCTGCTTCCTTGACACCTACTAAGGCTACCACCATATTTCAATGAAGGAGGAGGACTAGGACCAGGAGAAAATGGCCTTCATCACGCCCTTCGGCATCTTCTGCTACACAATGATGCCCTTCGGGCTGAGGAACGCAGGGGCCATCTATCAGCAGTGTATGCATGGCTGCCTGAAGAGCCAGCTTGGCCGCAATATTTAGGTCTACGTCGATGACATCGTCGTCAAAACCAAGAAGGAGGCCTCACTACTTGACGATCTTCGAGAGACCTTCGATAATCTCGACCGCTACCGGATGAAGCTAAACCTAGATAAATGCGCCTTTGGCGTACCATTTGGGAAATTGCTTGGATACCTCATCTCCACGAGGGGGATCAAGGCTAACCCGAAGAAAATAAAGGCCATACTAGCCATGGAGAAACCAAAGAATGTCAAAGGCGTCCATTAGCTGGCCGGGCGAATCATGACACTCACTGATTCATCAGTCGAATGGGCGAGAAGGCACTACCGTTCTACCAGCTCCTTGCCAAAGCTGAAAAGTTTGAGTGGACGAAAGAAGCACAAGAAGCACTTGAAGACCTCAAGCGTCTACTATCCACTTCGCCGGTGTTGGTAACACCTAGAGAAAAGGAGCCCCTATTGCTATACATCTCTGCCACTAACCAGATGGTTAGTACCGTGCTCGTAGTGGAACGAGTTGAAGAAAACAAAGTCCAGGGAGTGCAATACCTAGTCTACTACCTCAGCGAGGTGCTGACGCCAACAAAACAGCGGTACCCGCACCATCATAAGATGGCATATGGCATCTTCATGGCAGCTCAGCGACTGCGCCACTACTTCCAGGAGCACCCCATCATTGTGGTGAACGACACTCCACTAGGGCACATCCTCAACAACCCTGACGCCACCGGATGAGTCACACTTTGGGGGATAGAACTGTCTCCACGAGACATCACATACGAGAAGCGAGACGCGATCAAATTGCAAGTACTCCAGACTTCCTCATTCACTAGATGGAGAACCAGCTCCCCGACACGCCAGACATGTCCTGCCTATGGACAATGCACTTTGACGGATCAAGACATCGAGAAGGAGCCGACGCAGACGTCATCCTGGCATCGCCACAAGGTGTCAAGATGAACAATGAATCTGAATACGAGGCCCTGCTCCATGGTATGCAGATGGCCAAAGCTTGTAGCGCAACATGACTCGTCATCTACGGTGACTCTAAGCTGGTGGTGGATCAAACCATGAACCCGTGTGATTCCCTGAGCGACAACATGATCACCTACCGCAACCTCTATGACGCACTCGAAGGAGACTTCGATGGCTGCAAACCGTGGCACGTTGTCCGCGAGAGCAACGAAGAGGCGGATACACTCGCCAACATTGGCTCCAGCTATGCCCGGTGCCACCTACAATATTCCTAGAGAAAATATGCGAACGATCCATCAAGCCAAAGGTTCCAGAACAGCCAGCCATCACGTCAAAGGACTCGGGGGCTACGTCACCTGATGAACTCAAAACACCTGAAGATAAGGAACATGAGATAGGACTTGAATGCCCCATGGAGGTCATGATGATCGAGCCATCCTGGACGCAACCGTATATCACATACATGCTCAGCAAAGGGCTGCCAAATGACCCGATAGATGTGCGGCATATAGCACGACGATCCAAGCCTTTTGCCATCATTAACAGTGAACTATATAAACACAACATCATAGGAGTCCTTCAACAATGCGTCTCCAACAGAGACGGGAGGGCCATCCTCCTCGAAATACACGAAGGCACTTGTGGCCATCATGCCGAAAGCCGCACCCTCGTCGCCAAATCTCTACGAGATGGTTTCTATTGGCCAACAGCAATGCACGATGCTAAGGACATCGCCTAGGTGCACTGCTTGCCAAAGATTTGCGGACAAACCGCACACATCTGGTGCAGAGCTTAGGCCAATACTCGTGGCCTGGCCCTTCACGCAATGGGGACTCGACATGGTTGGCAACCTGCAAAAATCTTCACCTAGAGGATACGTCTACCTCCTCGTCACAATAGAAAAATTCACCAAGTAGATTGAGGCCATGACGGTGACAAACCAGTCAAGGGCCACCGCCGTCAAATTCTTCAAGTGCATCGTCTTTCGGTTTGGGGTGCCACACAACATCATCACTGACAACGGAACGAACTTCACCTTGAACGCATTCTAGGATTTCTGCGAAAACCTGGGAATGAACATCAGCTACGCCTCAGTGGCGCACCCTCAGACCAATAGTCAAGTCGAAAAGGCCAACGGCCTCGTCTGCAATGGTATCAAGAAAAGGCTCCTCAGAGTACTCGAAAGACCTGCTGGGTGCTGGCCCGAGGAGCTACCATCGGTACTATGGAGCCTGCGTACAACTCCAAACGGCGCCACATGCTATACTCGGTTCTTCATGGTAGACGGTCCTGAGGCAGTACTACCTGCAGAAGTACGCTACAAGGCCCCAAGGGTCGTAGCATACAGTGAGTCGGAATCAACTGCCGCACTGGAAGACTCTGTCGACCTCCTCGACGAAGCACGTGAAATAGCAGCGGAACGAACCATGATCTACCAGCAAAACCTCCGCAACTTCCACAGCCGAAGGCTATGCCCAAGGTCCTTTGTCGAAGGAGACCTCGTCCTACGACTGAAGCAGCAAGGACACCTCAAGCTCGAGTCCCCTAGGAAGGGACCTTATGTGATTACCGAAGTAATCCCAGGTGGCTCCTACCACCTTAAAGACGTAGAAAGTGGAGTTGCATACTCCAACCCTGTCGTTTCTACCCTTAGATGTTTTTACTTTACAAATAAGGCTATTTAGCCAGGCTACTTAGCCACACATTGTGCCTCCTGATATCCTGCGAATAAATAAAGCTAAGTGCCTCCAACCTTGTGTCTCTATTTTAATTGCAATTACATCACTCGGGAGCTGCGACACCCTATCTAGCTCGTTACATGAGCAACAAAGTAACCTGAGTAGCTAACATACTATTAATCGAACCCTTGATAAACCCAACCCAGCTGCAACGTGCCTGACAGGTTGGCAAGGTGCTAAGATAAGTATGCGTTAGGCTAACGAAAAGGCACTTAATAGTACAAGCTACTCGAAAAATACACAAGCTAGCAAGCTTTACACACACTACGGGTAACAAAACACCCAATTCAAATATACGAACTTGACAACACCTTTTACATCTCCGCGTAGGCCTAAAACTACTCTACTGGCGTAAAAGGAGAACGTTGGTGCACTGCTCGAACAACTCAATGATGTCTTTGGCTGGCCGATCAACCGCCTGATAATGGAGCACCATATTCCATGCCATCCCCTCCGGTGGGGGTGGCAGTCCCGCAGCAATAGGACCAAATCCAGATCGGGTCGATGCAGGCGCACAAGCGCCAGTGCATCCTTGGCACCCGTGACTAACTGCTGACGCATGCACTCGCGAACTGCGCTGGCATCCTAGAACTTCTTAAATAAAGCTAACAAGATTGAAGGCACAATGTCCAAGGGGAACATTACCCGAAATATGTCCTTCAGGCATGACTATGCCTTCTTCAAGTAAAGCGGCACCTGCGACACACAATCCTGCAATGTCGCCAATGTGACTACGCGATCCCGGTCAACCCAAAAGTACCCACTAGCTGTTGGAGATATGCCCAAGAGGCAATAATAAAAGTGATTATTATTATATCTTTGTGTTTATGATGAATGTTTACATCCCATGCTATAATTGTATTATAAGGAAACACTAATACATGTGTGTTTTGTAAACAAAAGAGAGTCCCTAGTAAGCCTCTTGTTGAACTAGCTTGTTAATTAATTGATGATCATGGTTTCCTGATCATGGACATAAGGATGTGATTAATAACAAGGTTATATCATTAGGAGAATGATGTGATGGACACACACCCATAGTAAGCGTAGCATAAGATCAAGTCATTAAGTTCGTATTGTTGTAAGCTTTCAAATACATAGTAACCTATTCCTTCGACCATGAGGTTATGTTAATCACCATCACCGGATGGATACTTTGATGACATCAAACGCCGCTTCGTAACTGGGTGGTTATAAAAGTCTCATTGGGTATTCTGAAAGTATGAGTTGAAGCACATGAACCAAGATTGGGATTTGTCCATCCATATGACGGATAGATATGCTCTGGGCCCTCTCGGTGGAATGTCATCTAGTTAGCTTGCAAGCGTGTGACTAGGTCACAAGGGATGACATATCACGGAACGAGTAAAGAGTACTTATCAGTAACGAGGTAGAACTAGGTATGGAGATACCGACGATCAAACCTCGGATAAGTATAGTATCGCGAGACAAAGGGAATTAGTTTCGTATGTAAGTGGTTCAATGAAGCTAACAAGATTGAAGGCACAATGTCCAAGGGGAACATTACCCGAAATATGTCCTTCAGGCATGACTATGCCTTCTTCAAGTAAAGCGGCACCTGCGACACACAATCCTGCAATGTCGCCAATGTGACTATGCGATCCCGGTCAACCCAAAAGTACCCACTAGCTTTCAACTTCTCCTGCGTCAAGCAGTTTAGCCAAATGCCGACTCAGTCTCTCTCTTCCTGTGGAAGGCGAATACTAACAACTGAAAGAGAAGTAAAAGGCACAATGTCAAATCGCCGCCACAAGTGGCCAGAAAAGGAGAAGAAGCTAGGGAAACTAACACTTCAGTTGCTCATTTAGCTGGGCCACCTTGCCAAGCAGATATTTCTCACTTTCACTGGTTTTTTCAGCCTTCGACTTCCACACGTCAGCGCTACCACGGATCATGGGCATGCTCCAAGTGTTTTATGCGATCATGAAATCGAGATAGCAGCGACAATTCCTGCACCTTTGAATGTGGTTGTGCCACAGGTTCATCGGCAGGAGGTGTATCAGACGGATCACTCAAAGGACCCTATCCAAGAAGAGGAACAGACAGATAAGACCAACCATTCAAAATAACACCAAAAATAAAAGCATAGAGTTTAGCAAGTTTTAAAGGGGCACCCCCACAAGCACAACACATGTCAAAGAAGTCTGGAGAAGCTAGAATATTACAAAAGGATGACAAAGGGGCATCCTACAGCTACACATTGGAACTCAGGGGCTTCATCGAGTCAGTGGCAGCCTCCGACGCTGCAAACTTCTCGGTTACAGCCTCTGATGTCGTGGCGTTCACTGTCTTCGACTACTTCAGCTCCGCCGAGTACTTTGTGAGTGTCTCAATGAGCCTAGGCCCATATTTGTGACAACAAGAGGCAAAGGGAGCAAAAACTACCTGCTACCCATCTACAGTAACCGACATCGCTGTGGAGACCTTGCTAGGGTTCAGATTAACACCATGGGCATGCGCCATCGCAAGTCCCATGGTAGCTCCGACCCCCTTCTGTGCATTCTTGAACTGTGCGGGAACACCTCTGGTGAAGGACTCCACCAACCCATCAAGATCTTCGATAAGATTGGCCTTAGGAACCATCTCCTCTCGAAGACGCCCAAGCACACCCTTGGCCTTCTGAAGGGAATCCTTGGCAGAGATGATGCGGTCTTAAGCTATAGCTATAGCACCAGACAAAGCATCCTGGCGAGCTAGAGCTTGAGCGTCGAAGCTCACACCAACAACATCTGCATAAGACACAGATGAGCATAACCAAACAGAGGAAAATGTAGAGCAAAGAAATGATGCAACATCATACCTGAGAGTGCCTTAGCAATAGAGAAAACCTATTCTACTAACACATTCTCCCGGTCAGCTGTAGCGGCAAGAAGATCCTCCTCGCGCTTCTTCGACTCCTAGACGGAGCGTTCAAAGGCTTCGAGTGCCTCGTCGCATTTCTTCTCTGTTGCGGCAAGACCCTCTCGAGGGAAATGACGTGGCGGAGAAGCTCATTGTTATCACCTACAAAGGATGATAGAAAAACTTAAGCTCGACGATTCTCTGCACCAACAATACAGAGATAAAGAGTGCAATCTCACCTTGGAATGCGTGATGTCGGGTCTCCAGCAAGGCATGCTGACAACCCAAGGATGTAATATGTTTAGTGAGGCAAATTGATTCCTTCCGGACAGGCTACAAAAATAAATGCATTAGCACAAAACTAATTTCGACTAGAATAGTCAAGAAAACTTACATGCTCCTCTAGGTATTCCAAAGTCTCCTTCTGTGAGGATGCACGGACATTCATCTGGTGCTCCCTCGTGTGGGGAAACTCGAAGAGTTAGCACCAGAGGTGGCCGCCACCTGGGGGAGCGCGAACACTCCTCAACATCCTTACCCTTGGAGTCTGCGACTCCACTCTCCTTCACGAAGAAGCAATCATCAAACAATGACAATGCAGTTTTGTGATGGCTCAATGCACAGCGCCCAGAAAAGTGCTGGTGCATGGTTGATGTAGAGCTCGCTGGGAACCCCAAGAGGAAGGTAAGATGAGCACAGCAGCAAGTTTCCCTCAGTTATGAAACCAAGGTTTAATCGAACCAGTAGGAGCAAGGAAACACCCCAAAGGTGTTACTAGCTGAGCTTTGGCAGGGCGCACTACCGGTTCTAGTAGCAGTGTGGAGACCTGCACAACACAACCACAAAACTTTGTCCCCAACTTGCGATGAGGTTATCAATCTCACCGTGTTTTGTAGAAAACAAAGGATTAAATGTATCGAATGGAAAGAAGTAATAGTTTGCAGAAAGTAAACACAGGAAGTAAACAGTTTCTAGATTGTATGTAAAGAAAAAGGACCGGGATCCATAGTTCACTAGAGGTGGCTCCCCTTAAGATAGATAACATGCTGGGTGAACAAATTACAGCGGCGCAATTGACAAACATCGAGAAAGCAATACATGCATATACTAATCATCTTGACTCCTTTGAGACTTGATTGGGCATTACAACATTATACATAGACCGCCATCCAACTGCATCTATGACTACTAATCCACCTTCAGGTTATCATCCAAACCCCCTCTAGTATTAAGTTGCAAGCAAAAGATTATTTCTTTACGAACTACGTGTAAAGTAAACAATACGATTGTTCTATGAAAAAAGGATTGTTGTTTTCTCCCTAGTAGCAACAACATATCTAGTACCTTAGATATTTCTGTCACTTCCCCAGATTACCAGAGGCATGAACCCACTATCGAGCATAAATACTAACTCTTGGAGTTGCTAGCATCTACTTGGCCAAGATAACTACTAACAACAGAAATCATGCAAGATCACAAATAACAAAGACATGATAGAATCAATAATCAATCTGAAATAGCATCTCAATATCCATCGGATCCCCGCAAACAGAACATGCAGAATTACAAATAGATGATCTTGATCATGAACGGAGCTCACAAGATCTAAACATGAAAGCACAAAGGAGGAGAACCAGCCATATAGCTACTACATGGATCCGTAGTCCAAGGATGAACTACTCACGCATCACACCGGAGGCTTGCATGGTGATGAAGAAGGCCTCCAGGGTGAAATCCCCTCTCTAGGAGGGTGCTGGGAAGAGCTTCAGATCCCTCCCGATCTAGGGATGGAGATGACGGCGGCTACAGACTCTTTCGTGGATTTTTGATTGGGTTCTTAGGGTTAACGTCCCGAGGGCATCTTATAGGGAAGGGGAGGCCGAGGGGGTGCCAGGCGCCACCACACCACCCCTGGCACGGACCCAGCCTGGCCGCGCGGCCAGGTGGTGTGGTCGGCCTCTGGCCCCTCTCCGTCTCGTATTCTGGCACTTGATGACTTCCTGAAAAATAGGCACTTTGGCTTTTGTCCCGTCCAATTCCGAGAATATTCATTTTCTGACTTTCCTGGAACCAAAAACAGTAGAAAATAGGCAGCTAGCACTGTGCCTCTTGTTAATAGGTTAGTCCAAGAAATCATAAGAAAAGTACTCCAAAGTTGGAACAAAACACAAGAAAGTGGATAAAACTAAGCATGGAACATCAAAAATTATAGATACATTTGCAATGTATCATTTTGCTACAACAAATTGCACAAAATCACAATAAAAACAGAAAAAAGACTTCAGGACATAGGGTCAAATCGACAGAAGTACAAATCTTACACATCGAAATCTTTAAGGTCAAAGGAGTCCTCAGACGCCTCCTTCGGTGTCCTCGGCTTCTTCTGTGGGGGAGGAACCACGACACGGACGGGCACTAAGGGGATTGGAGCCTCCACCTCATTCACAGGACTATCCAGCGTCTCCGGCGAAGAAGCGTCCGAGTCTTTGCTTCGAGAACACTTGCGAGTCCCATCCTCACTGAACTCGGGGGCTTCCTAGTCTTCAATGACAGGGACGGTGGAGCCAGACTCATCGTCCTCCTCCGTTTCATGAGGGATTACTCCCTCCGGTTGAGGAGGTAAAACAGTAGCCACTTTCCAGTCCTAGCACAAGAGGTAGCGTCAGTATAAGGGAAGCCTAGCAAGCAATCAAAAAACAAGAAGAGATAAAGAAAGAAAGCTACCTCAGGCGGAGGGTAACTCGCGCAGAACGGAGGCACGACTGAGACACCAGGGAGCTTCTCCTTGGTTGTGAACTTGGTCAGCATCCGGAACCTCCTGCCTACTTCACTGGAAGAAATATCTTCCCAGGAGATGCGAGTGACGTCTTCAACACTGGACCAGCAGCACATCGGATGTGGCCTAGCTTGCAGCGGCTGCACTCGACGACGCATCCAGGTGCGAATGAGGTCTGCACCGTCCACTTCCTTCCCTCAGATGAGTTGAAGGTCGTAGACCCGCTTGTACAAAACCTCAGTTTCTTCGACTTCGCCGGGCATCATCGTGTTCTTCCATGACCTCCTCCTCTTTCACTCCACCTTTGTATCGAAAGGTGCGAGTCCATAGAGTTCACCGTCGGCCTTCTGGTCGCGGATGTAGAACCATTTCTCCCTCCAGCCTTAGACGGATTCAACAATTTTGAGAGAGAAATATTGGGCATTGGGATCCACATAAATTCCGTAGTCTCCTATGTCGTAGATTACCGATCTGAAGACCGACTTCCGCTTCAATTTGAAGAGCTTTTTGAAAAGGCGAAAGTGTGGCTCGATTCTGAGCCAACACTCACAAAGTGTGATGTAGCAGGCAATGTGGAGAATGGATTGGGGGTCAGCTGATGGAGCTGGAGCCCGTAAAAGTAGAGTAGCCCTCGCACATACTTGTGGAGAGGGAGAGAGAGGCCCCGAATGACGAAAGCGAGAAACATCACCCAAAATCTGGAAGGGGGATCAGGGATTACCTTGTCGCCGGGCTTTTGGCAATCAACTTCATTGGCTGGAAGACTGCCATCCTAGCGCCAGTTGAAGAGCTCTGACTCCTTTATGGTGGACCGCCACCATGATCCATTGGTGACGCGCATGCCTGCGCCCTTCTTATTGCTAGTTGTAGCAGCAGTACCAGAGCCCATAGCGGCGGTGCCCTTCTTCTTGACCACAATAGTGGCGGTTGCAGATCCAGCGGCGGAAGCGCCCTTCGTATTCCCCATCTTTCTCTTGCGGAGGGATCACAAAAAGTAGCTCGGGAAGGTTTTGAGGCTGTCCAGTGCAGTAATGGAGGAACGAGCAATGGAATAGCAGTGGGCAGCAATGGATGCAGCGTGTAAGGAAGAAGATGACTTGTGGGGAAATTTACCGCACATAGACCCCTACTTAGCCCTAGAATAGATGTAATCCAATGGCTAGAGGCACATCAACTAGACGCATGGCGCAAATCAAGGGGGATGCGTGGCGATGAAAACGGTGAACCGTCGTCACACTTTTCTCATTACATGTGAGAATCGAGGAGACACAGTTAACACCGAAGATTACACACGCCTTCTCAAATCCAAGTTAGAAGTGGGGTCCCACCTTCGCCACGTCCCGTCAAAACCGCTCACGCAGGCAAATGAGGTCATCTCATGATCAGCACTAACGTCATCCACTCCAGCAGGAGCATCTTTTGACTAATCTAGTCCTCACTCGACTCTACGACTCGACTAAGCACTCGGGGGCTACTCCTAAATAAGAGCGCTAGCCATGCACCCAAAAACTTTATGGACACAGAAACATTTTGACAAGGTGATTGCACTTAAACCCGTCCTTCGAATCAACGATTCGATTATGGACTCGGGGGCTACTCCCATAGAGAGCACTAAAAGCTTATTCGGCTGAAACAAGCAAAAGACGATAGCAGTCGAAAACATTCAAAGTCCCCACTCGAGTCTACAACTCGAATAGGCACTCGGGGCTACTCCCATAGGGAGCGCTAGCCGCGCACCCTATGATTTTATTTTACTAAATATGTGTTGACTACGACCGCACTCGAAAACATTGGCAACTCTGCCTCATATTTTCCCTGCAAGGAGACTATGTCTCTTGGCCCACCAGAATCATCTCCGCGATGACAAAAATTCGGATGACATGCTCACAGCGTGAAGGTAAGACCTGAAAAAGTCCTAGCAATGCACCTGCTGCGCTCTACCAAAAATAATCAGTGCCTGCAGGTACGATGAAATAAGCCTTGACGGATGCGTTGAGTGCTCACACTTATATACTAGAATTCGATTCTATAGGACCTCCGCGGCGTGAGTCGAATTATGCCCGCACTTTCCGAATTCGAGTCGAAGGACTTGAGTTTGAGTAGATTGCGTTGTTTTTCCCTAAGGCAGTTAACTGATCCCGATCCATCAGATGAATCAGGCACGTATATCGATAATCCTTATGACATAAACTAAAGCACCTGAAAGCATGTTTGGCTATGTACTCAAAGGCTACATAGTCTCCATTCAAATCTGCGATTCAACTGGACACTCGGGGGCTACTGACATGGGCATACCTTACATGTACTCGTGATCAGCATATATGGTCCAGCTCAGAAGAAGCCCACGACGTTGCTAGGGCCCAGTCGAGATTCGGGAGGCCTGGGAGATTTCGACTCCTTGTAGAACACAACAAAGTACAAGATAGAAGTTTAAAGGGAAAACCCTAATATGTAACTGACTCAGCATGTTATCTCGAGACCTATCCTATACAAATAAAGGCTAGGAGGGGACAGCAAGGAGGATATTCACAACCCTAGTTTCCACACCATTGCCAGATTTCATGTACGCACCCCTGTAACTTTCGACACCTCGATATTTCCAAGAGCAGACAAGTAGAAGTAGGATCCTCTACGAGGCCTGAACCTGGGTAAACCTTGTGTCACCTGTGTGCTTGTTTTCCAGCCGATCGATGCCTCCAGTGCTCCCTACTTCCTCGAACCTAAGTCCATCAACGATGGGCATTGGTGAGTTAACCCCTCGTTAGTCATATTCCGGTAATCATGAAAATGATTCAAAAATGTATCCATATGGGATATGGGATACATTTTGAATCCTACCGCATGTAGTGAAAACACTAGTAGGGAAAACACAATGATCATTATCATTGATTCATTCCTTTATGAAGAGAATCGTTCAGGAACGCTTTTCATTGCGCTTCTCAACACTATGATGCAGGGCTTTGAATCCTCATTGTGTTTTTCACTATCTTCCAAAAGCTTCATAATCGAGAAATACTACTAAATATAAACTTTCTCGAGAATGCACCAAAATCCAAGCAATACTAGTTTTGCTTTCCTTTTGGTTCTAACCATGGATTTCGTATTCAAAGTTTCCAATGAATACTCTACACGGACTTATTCGCAATTGTTTTTGTTATATCGAATAATCCCAAAACTTTTACGACGATCCATACAAGATATGACGTCGATATCACGAATTCATATGGTTCATTATATATTCTAATTAAGTGCTAACTATTTCTAACTAATGGTCTTTACATGCAATGACACTGGGGGATCCATAGGTGTTATGTGAAAAGAACACACATTTCAATGACTCTGGGTGTTGTTAGTAAAAAGAACACACATGCAATGACACTGGTGGATCCATAGGTGGATTGTGAAAAGAGCACACATGCAATGACTCTGGTTGTTCGATATGTGGTATGTGAAAAGAACACACATTTCAATGATTCTGCTTGTTGTTAGTAAAAATAACACACATGCAATGACACTGGTGGATCAATAGGTGGATTGTGAAAAGAGCACACATGCAATGACTCTAGTTGTTCCATATGTGGTATGTGAAAAGAACACACATCCAATGACTCCAGTTGTTGTGAGTAAAAAGAACACACGTGCAATGACACTGGCGGATCCATGTGTGGATTGTGAAGAGAACACACAAGCAATGACACTAGTGGATCCATATGTGGTATGTGAAAAGAACACACATGCAATGACTCTGGTTGTTGTTAGTAAAAAGAACATGCATGCAATGACACTGGTGGATCCATCTGTGGTCTCTAAAGAGAACACACATTTCAATGACACCGGTGGATCCATATGTGGTATGTGAAAAGAACACACATTTCAATGACTCTGATTGTAGTTAGTAAAAAGAACACACATGTAATGACACTGGTGGATCCATAGTTGTATTGTGAAAAGAGCACGCATTCAATGACACCGGTGGATCTATATGTGGTATGTGAAAAGAACAGCCATGAAATGACTCTAGTTGTTGTTAGTAAAAAGAACACACATGCAATGACACTGGTTGTTGTTAGTAAAAAGAACACGCATGCAATGACACTGGTGGATCCATGTGTGGTCTCTGAAGAGAACACACATTTCAATGACACCGGTGGATCCATATGTGGTATGTGAAAAGAACACACATGAAATTACTCTACCTGTTGTTAGTAAAAAGAACACACATGCAATGACACTGGTGGATCCATATGTGGTATGTGAAAAGAACACAGATGCAATGACTCTGGTTGTTGTTAGTAAAAAGAACACACATGCAATGACACTGGTGGATTCATGTGTGGTCTCTGAAGAGAACACACATTTCAATGACACCGGTGGATCCATATGTGGTATGTGAAAAGAACACACATGAAATGACTCTAGTTGTTGTTAGTAAAAAAGCACACATGCAATGACACTGGTGGATCCATAGGTGGATTGTGAAAAGAACACACATGCAATGACACCGGTGGATCCATATGTGGTATGTCAAAAGAACACACATGCAATGACTCTGGTTGTTGTTAGTCAAAAGAACAGACATGCAATGACACTGGTAGATCCATAGGTGGATTGTGAAAAGAGCACACATTCAATGACACCGGTGGATCCATATGTGTATGTGAAAAGAACACACATGAAATGACTCCTATTGTTGTTAGTAAAAAGAACACACATGCAATGACACTGGTTGTTGCATAGGTGGATTGTGAAAAGAACATAGATGCAATGACACTGGTGGATCCATAGGTGGTATGTGAAAAGAACACACATTTCAATGACTCTGGTTGTTGTTAGTAAAAAGAACACACATGCAATGACACTGGTGGATCCATAGGTGGATTGTGAAAAGAGCACACATGCAATGACTCTGGTTGTTCCATATGTGGTGTGTGGAAAGAACACACATTTCAATGACTCCAGTGTTGTTAGTAAAAAGAACACACGTGTAATGACACTTGTGGATCCATAGGTGTATTGTGAAAAGAGCACACATGTAATGACTCTGGTTGTTCCATATGTGGTATGTGAAAAGAACACACATGCAATGACTCCAGTTGTTAGTAAAAAGAACAC